>VMDO01004552.1:0-123578 GCA_007922755.1 Pedetes capensis
TGCAGCCCAACAAGAGCCTATCTCAAAAAGCAAAAAATGTATGGGCTGGGGCCACAGAGTGTCAGTCCAGTTTCCACAAAGGAAGCAGGCTCAAGACCCTGTTAACAGTAAAAACATATTATCTTGAGGATGGAGCCTGAACTAATTATTACACCCAGTTCGACCAGGTGGATTCTATAATGCAGGGTGCAATGTTCCCCATAGAGTTCAGGGTGGCAGTATTTCCACACAATCCGCAGTAACCATCGGTCTCATTGAGTCCATATAGCCAAGCTCTTCATAGCAATCTGGATTTAACTGGGGCTCCAAGTGCCCAAAGAGACTGTTCCACGAAACACTCGTGACTACTGTACTGTTTGAGAGGCAGTGGAACCTGTGGGGTCTTCCCTGAAGTTCTCCCTGTCCCACGTAGATCGGGCGTCAATTCCCCAAATCAGAGATTTCGTCCCCACTACCTTGTCCTGTGCTGTAGTCGCGCTCGGAACTTCTCCGCTGGCGGTGAACTGCTCCGCCAGTTTCCGCCGAAAAGGAGCTCCCCGGTCGCGCGCAACTTAGCCGCCTCCACGAGCCCCAGACTTCGCAGCACAGTGGGGTGATTTGGGCTCACCTCTGATGTGTCTGGGATCCAGGCATATGTGTGCCCAATTTTCTGTGGAGTTCGTGACCGTAGGCCTGACCCGCTGCAACAGAAGGGAGGGGAGCCGCTTCTCAGCTCTAGACGCGGATCGCTGGCACCGGCTTCCCCGTTCGCTCCGCGGCCGCTATGGAGGGCGTTTGTGGGCCCCCTCACGGTGACTCACCTAGGAACTGCAGCCTGTGTCCCACAGGCGTGGTGAGAGTGTGCTGCCAAGGTTGCACTCCGTGTTGGGTCCGGGCCCGTGGGTGCGTGTTCACGAAATCCCCTCCAAGTCTCTGGGTTTCTATCCTCTGTCTGTGTGATGGCGAAATGGCGGCGGTCCCGATGCTGGCCACTGTGTAGCTCCTCTGTAGCCTAATCCTTGATTTCAGTGCATGCCTAGTTTCATTCTCTATTTCTCAAACTAAATTATCTCTGTTTCTATTTATTCAATTTGATTTTTAAACCCCTAATTGAGGCTTCTTATTGCTCCGGAACAGAAGGTGTGTGTTATCTGTCCGCCATCTTGACTCCGCCCCCCGAGATCTTATTTTCTATAAGAGTCAATAAGCAAGAGTTTACTTACTGAGGAAAAAGCCTGTCTACTTTTGTTGTAATCTGAGTGATAAATCAGAGGAAGTGACATTGCCACTGGACATAATAGTATTTAGTGTCCTTGACTGGAGCAGATTAAGTGCTATCCAAAAACATAAAAAAAAACCCTCTAGATCTCAATTAGTGATAGCAGTTATAACAGTTATAACAAATGTCCAAATCTCACCAAAGGAGCACATGGAAAATGAAACACCAAGAGGATGAATCACCCCTAAGTGAAATTAAACAATCAGACATTCCTAATTTCCCAGACAAGGAATTTAAATGCCTATTCATAAATATTATGAATGATCTTAAAGAAGCTATTAAAGTTCTGGACAAAAATTTTTCTGATCTAGAAGAAAAATTTAACAGAGAAATTAAATGTAAAAAAAGTCAAACTGAAATTCTCAATATGAAAGAGACTATAAGCCAAATAAAATTCACAGTGTAAAATAACGTGAATAGACTGGATCAAATAGAATATCAGGAGTAGAAGATGAGGCCAAAGTGTTAATTTACTCTGATATTACTAATTTTAAAAATAAAACAATTTGACCATAACTTCCAAGATTTATGGGATAAAATTTGGAAATAAAATTTCAGATTTCATGGCATTCAAGAAGGGACTGAGGTTACAATCAAAGGTTTTCATAATATTTTTAGTGAAATTTTATTACACAATTTCCCAAACTTAAGTAAAGCAATAAATATTCAAACAATAGAGGCATTAAGAACTCCAAATCGACTTGACCAGAATAGAAACTCTACTCATCATGTCATATTTGGGCTATTAAAATTATAAAGACACTATTCTAAAGGCTGCAATAGAAAAATGTCAGCTTACACATAAAGGTAAACCCATTGGAATTATATCAAATCATTCATCAGAAATTGTGAAAGCTAGGAAATAGTAGAGTAAGATATTTCAAGGCTTAAAGGTAAATAACAACCTAGAATATCTTATCCAGCAATATTATCCTTTAAATTAGATGGGGAAGTCAAGACTTTACAAAATTAAAATAAACTTCATATATGGCTACTAAACCAGCACTCTAGAGGACTCTTAAAGGTCTCTTACATACTGAAGCTACAGCCATACCACTCTGGTGTTCTATCCGGTCTGATCTCAGAAGCTAAGCAGGGTGGGGACTGGCTAGCACTTGGATGGGAGACTGCCTGGGATACTGGGTGCTGTAGGCTTGAGAGAAGGACTTGACAATCCACTACCCCTGAAACAGTCAGCCATTGAAAACCCTGTGAATAGTAGAGAAGCACTGACATAGTGCCAAACATGGCACAGTGTTGTGTAGTGTTTCCTTCTGTTGCACAAAGGGTTGCTATGAGTCAGACCTGACTCAAGGGCACCTAAAAATGTACTAAAGAGGAAAAAATATACACATATGAGAATACAGACCAGAACAAAACCCCTAGCAGGAAAATGGAAGAACTTGATGATCAATTTATTCTTAAATTGATGGGGAAAACAACTAGCAATATTATACCAAAAAAAAAGGTTCCTTTTCTATTGTAAATCTAAATGTTAATGGCTTGAAGTTTTTCTCAAAAGATCAAAATTGGTTGACTAGGTTAAGAAAGATTCAGCAATTTACTGCTTTCAAGAGACCCATCTCCTCCTTAAGGATCTACACAGACTGAAAAATTAGAGGACGAAATACAATTTATCTAGGGTGGGGAATTAAGTACAACCACCATGGAAAGCAGTATGGAGCTTACTTGTAAAATTAAAAATTAAACTACCATTTGATTCTGCAATTCCACTTTTAAGTAGATATCCTAAGAAAGATAAGTTTTTATACCATAGACACACTTGCACTCCCATGTTTATTGCAACACTGTACAAAATCACAAAGTTATGGAATCAGCGAAGATTTCCTTCAAAAGAAGAATAGATTAGAAAAATGTGATACACACACATGCACACACACACACACACACACACACACACACACACACAGCATGGAATACTATGTGGCCTTAAAGAAAAATGAAATTATACCATTTGGAGCTAAATTGATAAACTTAGAAATAATCATCTTAAGTGAAACAACTCAGTCTTAGAAGGAGAAATATTGCATGTTTTTTCTTATATGGAAGCTAAATGCAAAAGTTACTATTTTTTCTTTTAGCTTTTTCCATTAGATTTTGTACATCTTAATTGATTAGCTATTATTATCATTTTTATTTATTTATCATTTGGCAAAAAAAATTCAAAAGATTAGAACTCTTTATTTTAGAAGGGACTTGTATTTACCAATTCTTATGTTTGATGTATTGTAGTTGTAGGGTCAAACATTTGCGAACATTCTTTTTAAAATGGTTAATATTCACCAGCCTGATTAAAAACAGAAGAAGTAAAGTTTAGGCTAGGTGAAAGAAGTCTGTTACAAAAGAGCACATATTATATAATTCTGTGTATTTGTAATGTCAAGAATAGGCAAATTCATAAAGACTGATGGTTGTGTAGCACTAGGGGTGAGAGGGAGAGATTAAGCTAAGCAGGTAGGGCTTCTTTGTAAGGTTATGAAAGGGTTGTAAAATTAATTAAAATGATAGTTGCAAAACAATGTGAATATACTAAAAACCATTGACTGTATATTTTAAATGCATGCATTGTTTGGTATGTGAATAATATCTCATTAGAGCTGTTTTTTTAAAAAGGGAAAAATAACCAGGATATATATTGAATTCAAAAAAGTAGACACCAAAAACGCAAATAATCCAATCAATAAGGGAGCAATTGCACTGGACAGAAAGTTCTCTAAAGAAGAAATACAAATTGCCAATAAATTTATGAAAAAATGTTCAACATCCTTAGCCATCAGGGAAATGCAAATCTAAACTACATTGAGATTCCATCTCCCCCTAGTCAGAATAGCTAGCATCAGCAAAACAAATAACAACAAATGCTATCCAGGATGCAGGGGGGAAAATGAACCCTTTACATTGCTGATGGAAATGTAAATTAGTATATTCATTATGAAAATCATTATGGAAGTTCCTCAAAAAACTACAACTAGAACTACCATCTGATCCAGGTATACTATTCCTGGGTATATAACCAAAGGAATATAAGTCATCATACAATAGAGACATATGTGCTTCCATGTTTATTGCAGCATTGTTCACAAGTGCAAGGATATGGAATCAGCCCAGATGCCCATTAAGAGATGAATGGATTTTTATAATGTGGTTGATCTATACAAAAGAATATTATACAGGCATATAGAAGAAAGAAATTATGCCATTTGTAGGAAAATGAATAGATTTGGAGATCATTATTTTAAACCAAATAACCAGACCTAGGAGAAATACTCCAAGGTTTCACTCATATACAGAAACTAGATTTAGCTTAAAGGAATTTATATGTATGTTTGTGTGTGTGTATGTATAAAATATCCATTGTTGTTAGATGCCATAAAGTCTGAATCCAACTCATAGCAACCCTCATAGGGTTTTCAAGGCTGATGCTTTCAGGATTTTTTCAGGAGGGGGTTGCCACATCCTTCTGTTTTTGTGGTGCTCAGAATCACAACGTGGGCCTCAAAGTGCACAGAGAAGCACTCTACCAACTGAGTTAAACTTCAGCCCATATGTGTGTGTGTGTCTGTGTGTGTCTGTGTACACACACAGACACACACACACACACATACACACATATATGATTGTGAAATCCAAAGAGACGTATCTAGAGAAGGGAAGGAATTAGTGGGAGAGTAAGGGAGAGATACATAGTGAGGTAAAGTGGGAAAGAACGTGTGCAAGGTATATGAAGCAATTGCATTAAAATCCCATAATGAATCTCATTATATTGCATGTAAACTTTTAAAAATCTAACCAAAACAAAACCAAGCTGAAATTATGAAAATAAATAGAATAAAACAAACTATTCTAAAAATGCTAGTCTTACAGAAAAGGTTTAGTAACAAAATTAATATCAAGCAAAGTGAGGTGCAAAGTCATTAACAAGACAAAGAAGAATTTTGTATATAATAATAAAAGGAACAATCTCCTAAGGATATATACTCTTTAACTTGTATGTACCTAATAGCATGGGCATAAATTTATAAAGAGCCAAAAACCTTTAATTACTCTTGTGAGAAACATACATTGAGAAGAACTTTGTTCTACTTCAACCCAAGGACTTACTATGAGATTTATTTATTATGTCTCATAAATATATTTTCTTTGATACCTTTCATTACTTAATTCATATGATAAATAGTAACATGTATGCCTATTTTATAAATAAAACAGGTTATCAACATTAAAATACACCAATCCTTTAAAGTGTTCCCAGGAGTCAATTTCTTTCTCTCTCTCTCTCTCTCTCTCTCTCTCTCTCTCTCTCTCTCTCTCAAACTTATTTCTCACAGCTCTGGAGGGTGGAAAGTCCAAGATCAAGGTGCAGGCAGAATTGATGCTTGATGAGTGCTGCTGTCTCTTTCCAAGATGGCATCTTGTTGCTACACTCCTGATAGGAGCAACACTGTGTTCTCACATGGTAGAAGGGACAGCAGAGAATGCTCAGTCAAATTCTTTAATAAGAATGTTAACTTCATTCAGCTCTGTTCCTCCAGATATTAACATAGGACCAAGCATAAAATGAGTATTTAGTACTCTATTGTTGAAAGGAATTGAATTAAGAAGGCATTGGAATATTTTTATGAGTATAAAATGAAAAAGAAGCCCTAGAAAAGACATATGTTGTGAAGAATAGCGAAGATCAGTGGTTGGTTGTTTCACCACCAAGCATCCACTCATGCTCCCTTGGTAACAGTGCTCTGATGCCAGCTCTGCCTCCTTCTCAGCACATTAGGTCCCAGTGAGCACCCCCACCCACATGAGTGGTGGAGTGTGAAAAATCTACCTAAGCCAGTCAGGATATAATATTGCCTCAGGCCATAGTAATTAATTCAGTGATGATCACATGTCCCAGTTAGAGACAGAGACTAGGAATCCTGTTTCTCTCACTAGTTATTTGAGGTCTTGGACCCTCCTATGAAATTTTCATTGAAGTTTTATGATGAGATTTGCTGACTAGAATCACCAAGAATAGACCTAAACATCAAAGTGAAGTAGACAGTAAAACATCCATTCAATGCATAGACGATATAGATCAGTAAGTGAAATATGTTACCCTACTAATCTTTTTTTCAATACTAGAAAAAGAGTTACTCTAACTATGACAGGGCATTTCCACTGACAGTGTGGGCAGTGCCAACAAAGGCCAATGAGATCATTTGTAGATTAGCTACTCAGTTACTGCTACTCAATCAACATATGTACACAGCCTTAGACAGAGTGTAGCCTCATTTCTATAGAACCCTTGATGAATGAGTATTTCTGGATGGATGGCTTTATTTGAAAGTTGACTTTATAATTTTACATACTTAAACTATTTTTTTAATTATCGTGGTAGAATTCTTTTTATTAGTATATGCTAATTATAGAAAATGAGTTTCACTGTGACATTTTCATGCATGTATATAGTGTACTTCAATCATACACACTCCCTGTTACATTCTTTTATCTCCCCTCTTGGATGGGATTCCTTCTAAAATAAATCACTTACCTAATTATTCAAGAATGTTAGTTTCTTGAGTTTATCACAATAAATAATAATTATTACAGCCTTAAATATTTCAATATCCTCTAACTTAATATTTTCATTACTAGAAATTTGTCTTTACAGCATGATCATAACAGTGCACAAAGACTTCCCTACAAGAATAACATATAAGATTGGTTTCCTAAATGATGGTTTACTTCTACAGTGTATACCCAATAATCATTGATATAGTCAATAAAAACTATTTTAATGAAATATTTACATTACATTTACAATACAACATTCACAATACAATACAACAATACAATACAATACAATACATTTACAATATAATACAATACAACATTTACAATAATAAACATTTTACATTTTTAAAATTAGAACAAACATAAATGTTACTATAAAAATATTATGCTATTGCACAATGAGATAGTGATGCCCTTAAGACCTGTGATAAGCATAGAGCTGTTTGCTCACACATACAAAATAAATCAAGCTCACAGGAAAAAATGGTGGACAGATAGCACATGCCTTCTGACCCGGAGTAAAAGGAGACCTTAAACAATAGTTTAGAACACACATTTACTAGACAGACAGAGTAAAAATTAGATTAGAGACAGCAGAGAGAACCAGGGGGGCAACAAGATGGCAAACCAAAGCCCAGAAGAACTACACAAAAAGAGGCAGCTGAGTCACTATTTCCCGGATTGCAGAACACCGAGAGAATCCAACTCAAAGAAGACTCCACATGCATATCCACAGGAGCTCGGATCCTACATGGAGTACAACCCTGGCAACTTGCCAACATCCTGCCAATGGGACACAGGCAGCACTCTCCACAGAGAATAACTGAAGCATCAGGCACAGTGGCCATCTCTACGCAGTGCCGCCCATGCAGGTAACAGGCCTCAGATCCACCAGAGGTGAAATATTATCATTCCATCCATCCCGAGGTGAGTGAGGGGAGTGAAGGCAATAGGGACTGGGGGAATGTGCTCCAGTGGAGCGCACCCAGAGAAGAGCCACAGTACGGCTCCCTCCCTCCTGTTGTGACAGGGCAGTTGCATGGCATGACTTCCACACAGACACATGGGCACTCAGATCCCAGATTCACCAGGGGCAATTCAACATCATCTCACTGCACTCTGGAATCAGCTAGGGTCTGCAGAAGCGACTGAGTCCCACACAGACAGAGCCTGACAATGGTCCTACAGGGAGCCCAGTGGTGTGCTTTGTGCCAGGGCAGTTTTGTGTGCAATTGACACATGGGCAGACAGGCAGGCAGATTCACTGGGGGTGGTATAATATTATCTCTCCCGACTACTACAATGGGGGAGTGGTGAGACCACAATGGGATTTGGAAAGCGTGAATGGATAGAGAGCCCGGCATTAAGACCTAAGTTCCACAGTCATCTGCTCCTGCCATAGGCATTGGGGCTGTGATTTCTGAGTTGGGATCGCAGCACCCAAACTCTGTGGGGGAGGCAAAATTCTTGGAAGGCCACCACAGGCTGCACTGCCTCTCTGCCAATACAAAAGGGGCAGAACATCCCACAGGGTGAATCTCTGAAAGCACCAAGTGGCCTGCTTCAGCCCGAGAGAACAGGTGACTACCCACCATATCCATCCAGTGGAGGGAAGCTAAGCAGAAGCCCCATCCCCTAAGCCAGCCTGCTTCCAACAAGAGAACTTGTAGGGAACAATTCCTTCTCCTGCAGCAAGGACAGCTGCCTGAAGGAAAAGAGACAGGGCCCTCTCAGAAGACTGGAGAGTGCTGTGGATAGTGGGAAAACCATTGTAGCTGGAGCTTTCTAGTATACTCTACTTCCTTATTCACTTTACTATTCAGATACCTCTTGTGAAGGTATACAGGTGGCTTTTTTCCCCTCTATATATTTGTTTTTGTTTCAGTTTATTATTCTATATTTTAATTTTAATTTCTATTACTCTCTGTTCTCTCTCAACTCTGTTCCCCTCTTCTTTCTCCATATCCTCTCCTTCTTCACCCACCAGTAGAGAAACAGAGT
This sequence comes from Pedetes capensis, assembly GCA_007922755.1. NCBI lineage: Eukaryota > Metazoa > Chordata > Mammalia > Rodentia > Pedetidae > Pedetes > Pedetes capensis. The sequence goes on from VMDO01004552.1 coordinate 8,831, forward strand.
CTCTTGCCTCCCTATCCCAAGCCCCATTGGAATAGTGAATTGGAGAGTGGGAAATGAGGAGTGAAGAGTCCAGGATGCACATAAGAGGCTCACAAGCTGATGGTCCACTGAACCTAGGAGAATTGATTAAAAAATAAGTCCATTTCTAGTTGAGTAGGGCTGATGAACCAGAGTAACAGCCCCACAGAATAAACAACTGAGGAATCACACTGTACCCAGTACACCAATCAGAGACTGGGATCTCAGGGATCAGAGAGAATCTGAACGGGGCAGAACTGAATACAGAGCCTGCACCAGATCCTTGTGTAGGGTTCTGAAGCTGCAAAATATGGGTTTGAGGAGTGAAAATAAAGTGGCAGAGATTCATCATCACACAAACTCAAAGGAACAACAGAGGGAGAAGTTCTGCACACTTGGGGGAGGCGAAACCTAATTCCCTGACCAAATAATAGGTAAGCAAATCAAAAGCCTACAAAAAACATAAAGGGGCAAGCTGGATGTGAAGACTCCACTAACCAAAGCCTCTCAACAAATACCTCCAGTGAATCCCAATTCCTACAGATCTCTGAATTAGAATTCAGAGTTTTGGTTATTAGTATGCTAAGAGAGATCAAAACTAACACCACCAGCATCCTTGAAATCCTTGAAAAGAAGGTATCTCATCTGGAGTCTGTATTCTTCTTGCAACTAGAAAGGATTAGGAAAAATCAAGCAGCAATCCTTGACATGCAAACCAAGCTAAATGAATACAAAAGAATCCTTTTCATTGAGACAGGATGAGGCTGAGCTACAAATTTCAGACTCCAAGGACTCAGTCCAAGCAATTAAATACATACAGTCAGAAATGGAAATAATGATGAAGGAATTTTTAAAAGATTTCCAAGAAGCCTCAGACAGAATGAAACCTTCAGGACCCCACCCAGAGTAGACCAAAACAGGTCCTCCCCACAAAATATCATAGCATGAATGTTTTTGTTAGACACCAGAAAAGCAATTTTGAAAGCAATAAGGGCAAAATCCCAACTAACTTTTAAAGGAAAACCCACTAAAATAACTGCAGACTTCTCCATGTCAACATTGAAAGCTACAAAGGCCTGGACACAGATAATTCACATGCTAAAGAAAGAACAACTTCAACCAAAGACCCTATAGACCTCTACAAGGAAAATTTCAAAACATTAAAAAAATAAATCACAGAGGATACTGAAAAATGGAAGGATCTTCCCTGGTCCTGGATCAGAAGAATCAATATAGTAAAAATGACTATCCTACCAAAAGCAACCTATACATTTAATGTAATCCCCTTACATTAATACATTAATATATTAAAATTCCAATGACAGACTTTACAGAAATAGAAAAAACAATCCAAAAATTCATATGGAATCACAAAAGACCATGCTCCAACATATAGGCACAGGAAAATAATTCCTTAATAGGACTCCAATTGCTCAAGAAATTGCAACAAGAGTAGATAAATGGGATTACATGAAATTAAAAAGACTGTACAGCAAAGGAAACAATCAACAGAGTCAAGGAAATCCCCACTGAATGGGAAAAAATCTTTGCATCCTATACAACAGTTGTTGTTGTTGTTAGGTGCCGTCGAGTCGGTATCCGACTCATAGCGACCCAGATAGGGTTTTCAGTGGCTGACTCTTTCGGGATTGCCTTGGGAGTGGATTGCCAGGTACTTCTCCCATTTTTGTGGTGCCGGGAATCGAACTCGGGACCTCAGAGACTGCAGCGCAGCGCTCTACCGACTGAGCTATAGCTCAGTCGGTTATACAACAGAGAGAGGTCTAATTTCCAGAATTTATAAAGAACTCAAAAAACAATACACAAGAAAACAAATAAGCCAGTACTCAAATGGGCAAAGGAACTGAACAGACAGTCCTCAAATGAAGAGGCCTATAAAACCACAAAACACATGAAAAAATGCTTGATATGCCTCTCCATTAGGGAAATGCAAATCAAAACAACTCTGAGATTCCATCTTACTCCAATAAAAATGGACAAGATCAATAAAACAAGGAACAACAAATGCTGGCAAGGTTGTAGAGAAGGAGGAACCCTCTTACACTGCTGGTGGAGCTATAAATTAGTCCAACCACTTTGGAAATCAATATGGAGGTATCTTAAAAAACTAAAAATAGATCTACCATATGACCCAGCTATAACACTATTGGGAATATACACAAAGGGGGATGCGTCATCATACCACAGAGACACCTGCATCTCTGTATTCAATGCAGAACTTTTCACGATAGCAAGGATATGGAATCAACCAAAGTGCCCATGATCAGAAGAATGGATAAAAAAAACTATGGTACATATACACAATGGAATACTACTCAGCAATCAAAAAAAAAAAATGAAATAAGGCTATTTGCAGCAAAATGGATGGAATTGGAGAAAATTACTTTAAGTGAATGTACAGAAGCCCAAAAAGAGAAATACCACATGTTCTCACTCATATGTGGGAGCTGAGTCAAAATTAAAAAAAGGAAAAAATTCTATACAGAAATCAAAATATAATAAAAAGCTAAAGTCAACTTAGCAGAGAAGGGTCAATTTAGGGAGTGGAAAGAAGGAAGGAGAGATCTAGCAAATGAAAGAAATGATGGGAGAAGAAAGAAAGGAGAGGAGGAACAAGGAAGAGTGAGGAATGAGAGACAGGGAGACCTCAAAGTAAACAGCCCAACTTTAATAGTTCAGGAAATAATTATAATAATACCAATAATACCAAAGAATGGTAATAATACAAATGGGCTAGAAAATTCATATATTACTGACAATGTAAAAAGATAGATCACTACAGAAAGTTTTGACCTTAACCATAATAGGGATCCAAGGATACATAGAAAAATATTCTCACAAAGAGATATGCAAGTGGAAGAGAGAGGCCTTTGATGGGAAAGTGGGACAGGGAGAAGAAGTACACAAGAGTGTAAGGGGAACTTATCTGTGCAATGTACAATGAAACACATGTATGGAAATGTCACAATGAAATGCATGTGAGAATGAAACACATAAAGTTGTACATTGAAAATTTCCAATAAAGAAAATCAAAAAAATTTGTGGTCTGTTTCAGGCTTTGTGCCTGACTCTTAAAATGTGTCTGATTTTCTGATTTTCTCCATTGTTGTAAGGCTACATGCCCTGCCTTCTCAATATTGATAGTGCATTTGTCCTTCACAGTCCTCTTTTATTTTCATTTTCATAGAGTAATGAGATTGACTAAGATATCGGTGATCATCAAAACTAATCACCTTCTAGTGCCGGACGCAGTGGCACATGCCTGTAATCCCAGAAGCTGGGGAGGCAGAGGCAAGAGGATCACAAGTTCGAGACCAGAGGCAGTCTGCGTAACTTAACGAGACCCTGTCTCAAAAAGTAAAAAATGAGCTAAGGGTGCAGCTCAGTGCTCCAGCACTTGCAAAGCATGCGGGCACGAGGTCCTGGGTTCAACATCCGTACCAAAAAACAAAAAACAAGAAACAAAACCAATCATCTTCTGAGTGCTCATGTCACCTGATTATTAATGTGCCAAGATGCCATCCAGCTGAAACTTGCACTCATTTACTCTCCTGAGACAGCTCACTTCTGCCTACCTATTGCTCCTTTCATTTTTGAGAATTTCTCATCTATTCCACCATCTGTCAAAATGCATCCCTTTTTTATTTTGGTGCTAACATTTGAAGCCACATTCATATTTAAATCCCTTTCTAGTTGTTGTTGCTGTTGTTGTTGTTCCTGTTGTTGTTGTTGTTGTTGTTAGGTGCCATCAAATTCGGCCCAACCCATAGCGACTTCTGACACTGTGCCACGCCTGACCCTATGTCAGTGCTTTTCTGCTATGCATAGGGTTTTTGATGGCTGATTATTTCAGGAGTGGGCTGCCAGGTCCTTCTCCCATTTTTGCGGTGCTTGGGATCAAACTCAGAGCCCTGGAGAGCACACAGCAGCTCTCTAACAACTGAGCTAAACCCTAGCCCTTTCTAGTTACTTTTCTTCAAATATCTGAACATAACTATCATGGTACCCAAAGGCATCTCTTTTCCTTAATTTCTCATTCATTCAATGAATTATTAAGTCTCTACTTTATGCTGGACACTACTATAGCTACTGGAAATAAAGCCATAAGACAATAAGGTACCTGCCTTCATCAAACTTACCTTCTAGTAAGGAGGACAATAAACAGAAAAGTAAATGAACACAAAACATAGAGTATCATGATACAAAGTATCAGGAAGATACTAAGTAGGGTTTTGTTTCAGAAAGGTCCCAGGAGAGACTAAATGGACAGAGTGGGCTCTCTGAGTTGTAAACGTTGAAGCTCTACCCACAGGATAAGCCAAAAGGAAAGGCCTTTAGACAAAAAGAACAGGAAAGGAACTCACTCTCAGTAAAAACTGGCAAAGTGATCAAGGAACATAAAAGGATGAAATTGTGACAGGAGGGGAGAAATGGGAGAAGGGTCTGAGATGACTGGGGAGAGGTAGGTAGCACCACCTCATGTAAGGAATGAGTCAAAGGGTTCAATGTCTTTCTAAATGCAAGGGCAAGTGAAAGGCAGGAGACTGATAAAATCTGAAATACAATATAAAAAATTACTCTGCCTAAACATTGCACATTCCTCTAAACATTTCTCATAGGAGGATTGCTTTTTTAATCTTGTTCTACTTTTTCTACATTCTTCTCCAGAAGGGAGAGCAGAGCTAAAGAAAGCAATTCTAGTGTGATTTAATCACTTACAGGCAGCTGAAATAATCAACTCTTACCTGGGATGTTCTTCTTTATTAAATGCAGTTGAAGATTAAGATTTCCTTCAAGTTTCCAGGGTTACAAACCAACTAAAGAAGCTTGTTAGGGTTGGGTGTGGTGGAGAATGCCTGGCTGAGGCAGGAGAGTTGCGAGTTTGAGGCCAGCCTAGGCTACACAAGACTAGATTTTTGTTTTGTTTTGTTTCTTGTAAGAACAGAAATAAACAAACTCTTGTTTTTTACTTAATACAGAAACCCTCAGCCTTACCCTGCCTATCAGAAACACCTGAAAAACTTTGTAAAAACCTCTACTGTCCAGATAATATCCTAGAACAATTGAATGAGAAACTCCGTGGGGATTCTTTTAAAGATCTTCAGGTGATTTCATTATGCATCCCAAGACAAAAAAAAAAAAAAAAAAGAAAGAAAGAAAGAAAGAGGAAAAAGAAAGAAAGAAAAAAAAGGAAAGGAAGAAAGGACAAAATGGCTAGCCTTGTACTTCCCAAACTTTGATATACTCAAGCTCATCAGAGAATATCATTTGAAAGCATATTCTGAGCCAAGTAAAATGGCTCACAACTATAATCCCAGCAACTCAGGAAGTGGAGGCAGGAGGAAAGCAAGTTTGAGACCAGAGGCAGCCTGCATGACTTAGCGATACCCTGTCTCAAAATAAAAAGTAAATAATGGACTGTGGTTGCAACTTAATGCTATAGCACTTGCAAAGCATGCAAGCCTGAGGCTCTGGGTTCAACCCCTCCGTATTGGAAAAAAAAAAAAAAAGAAATATATTCTGATTCAGTGGATCCAGCGTAGAGCCCAAGAATCCAAATTTCTAAAATCTTCCAGGTGATAGCTTTGCAGCTCATTTAAGAACCAAACTTTGAATAGCCTAAAGGTTCTCGTGGCATGCACCAGAATCATCTAGAGTGCTGGTAGAAACACGGGTTGCTAGATCCCACCTTCAGAAATTCTGATTCAACAGGGGTGGCATGGGGCCTGAGATTTTGCATTTCTAACAAGGTCTCCAGGCAATGCTGATGTTGGTGGTCCAGAGACCACACTTTGAAATCCACTAGGCTATCCAATAAGAAAAAAATATGAACTAAAATTTCAAACATAGATTTTATAATTTTGACTTTCATTACCCAAAAGGCTTTTCATCTCTTTTCATTTCCCACTGAATTCCACCTACACAGACTGTTATTGTAGGTTCTCCATAAAAAAAATCTAGCTAAATTGGGTACTGTGGTGCATACTTGTAGTCGCAGCAACTCAGGAAGCTAAGGCAAGAGAACCATGAGTTCAAGGCCAGAGGCAGCCTGCACAATTTAGTGAGACCCTGTCTCAAAAAAAAAGTAAAAATAAAAAATGAGCTAGAAGAGCAAGTCAGTGATGGAGTGCTTGCCCGACATGCACAAGTCCTTAGGTTCAACTCCTAATATTGCCAAAAAAAAAAAAAAAAAAACACAAAAGAAAAAGAAAAAGAAAATGCTAGCTAAATGGCATTATTTTGGGAAGGAGAAATATGGCAATGATATGCCAGCAAATACGCCAAGCTGAGGAGAGGAAAATGAACCTGAAATAGTGAAGGTAGCTCTGATACATCTTACCACTAAGAGAAGGTTATGCTGAAATTTGAATGCTCTCGAACATTCTGAATTCTTTTGTTCACATTGTATGTCTGCTTTCTTACTTTCTTTGTTTCCAATCCATCTTTGTGTCTCTTTCATGTTAATATACTGCATAAGGCAAATCAATATAAATATATATTATTGAAGTGTGAAGAGTTGAGTACTATAAATAGAAAATAAATTGTTCTTCCAGCACCAAATGTTTTTCAATAAGCATTTTTGGAATAATATTTGTCCCTAAGGCTCATCTGCATATTAAAAGTTCACATATACTATATTTCATGTGTGGTATATATTTCTGAGTGGGAGAAGGATATAACAATCCATTCCTGAAGCAATCCTAAAACAATCAGCCATTGGAAATCCTATGAGGGTCACTATGACTCCAACCTGACTCAACAGCGCCTAACAACTACATACATTTCTGATGTGATATCACTCATTTCTTTTATGTATGATTCTGGAACAATTATTTAAATTATTTTATTAATAAAGTGTGCTTACAAGTGGGAAAAAGAACTGAATGGACAGCTCTCAAATGAAGAAGTCCATAAGGCCATGAAGCACATGAAAAAATACTCAATATTTCTAGCCACTGGGGAAATGCAAATCAAAACAATTCTGAGATTCCACCTAACTCCAGTAAGAATGGCCAAGATCAATAAAACAAACAATAACAAATGTTGGCATGATTGTGGAGAAAGAGGCACCCTCTTAAACTGTTGGTGAGACTGTACATTGGATAAGCCATTTTGGAAATCAATATGGCGATACCTCAGAAAACTAAAAATAGAACTGCCATATGATTCAGCTATACCACTACCAGGAATATACCCAAAGGGAGATGAATCATCACACTGCAGAGACACCTGCATCTCCATATTCAGTGCAACAATTTTCACAATAACGAGGATATGGAACCAACCAATGTGTCCATCAACAGAAGAACAGATTAAAAAAAGTATGGTACATTTACACAATAGAATACTACTCAGCAAAAAAAAAAAAAAAAAGTGAAATAATGTCATTTGCAGTAAAATTGATGGAACTGGAGAACATTAACTTAAGCAAACGAACACAAGTTCAAAAAGAGAAATACCATATGTTCTCACTCATATGGGGGAACTAAACCATACTTAAAGGAAGAAAAACATCCTATACATAAATTGATATATAAAAATGTACAATTAAAATTAGTGAAGAAGGAACAATATAAATAATAGAAGGAAGGAGGGAGGGAACTAGCAGAGGAAAGCAAAGATTGTAGAAGGTAGGATGGGGAGGAGAATCAATGGGAGGGATGAACGGGGAGAGGTTGATTTCTGTGTAAACAGTGCAACTTCATGAGTACATTGAAAAAATAGGGGAATATAACCCAAATAAGCATTTGCATTTCCTACATATTAGCCATAAGGCTCCATAAACCTTGTGGGTTGATGAAAATTTTGCCAGAAGTGATGTAAAGGATGCATAACGGAAAAAGCCAATGCTTTATTACTCTGCACCCCACCATCATTTACTAATAAAGGGAGATTTAAAAAAATAAAATAAAGTGTGTTTAAGGTTGGGGGCCTAAGGATGTAGCTCAGTGGTAGAGTATGTGCTTCACATGTGTGAAGCTCTGGGTTCAATCCCCAGCACACACACACACACACACACACACACACACACACACACACACACACAGATGTTTAAAAATAATGAACTGCGAAGTGTCTACTTTCCCTGTATAGATATCTTTATATTCAATTAATAATCAGGGGGGTTTTCTGATATTCAAGATCTTCAAAATAATATTGAATTAATTTCCATAAACTAGATATTTAAAAAACACCCAGCACTCTTCTGTGAATCAGTTAAGAATTCATACACTTATGATATAATCAAAGCCTTTAAAAAAAAACCCTGAAACAATTATGGCACAATTAACCTCAAGTGGCTTGAATTCTTACAGGTCTAAATTACAGCATGAAGATACTGACTGCACGCTTGTCAAATCAGAGACAGGAGGGCAGACCATTAAAGAGCTCCAAAGTATTCATTCTATCAATTACCTGTTATCCTCAGAATAAATCATAGTAGTAAAAGGTACATTGAAACAGCAGAGTTCTTTCTCATATTTCATTTAAAATGTATATTTTTAATCCTCCTGATTTGAAACATCTTCTGAAGGATAACAAAAACAAGAGAAAGAAAAAGTCTTTTCAAATTGTATTTTGTTGCTGGTTGGTTGTTGTTTTTACTGGGGTGTTTTTTTGTTGTTGTTGGTTTGTTTGTTTGTTTGCTGTTCTAGGGGTTGAACCCAGAGCCTCCCGCTTGCATGCTTTGCAAGTGCTGGACCACTGAGCTGCACCCCCAGCCCTTTATTTTTTTATTTTTTTATTTTTTTACTTTTTTGACACAGGGTCTCACTAAATTATACATACTGCCTCTGGTCTCAAACTTGCGATCTTCCTCCCTCCGCACCTCCCGAGCCGCTGGGATTACAGGCGTGCAGCACCACGCCCTGTTGTTTTGTTTGTTTTTGAGACAGGTCTTGCTATGCAGCCCAGGTTGGCCTTGAAATCCTGATCCTCCTCCTCAGCCTTCTGAGTGCTGGGATTACAGGCAAGCACTACCATACCCAGCTGTATTATTTTTAAGAAAATAAAAGCAAAATATTGACTTGAAGGTTTACACATAATTTATTCTGGTTGAAACCCCAAAACACCTTGGAAGTTTCACATCAGAAAATGAGGTTTGGTTGATGCCTTGCTTGTTATCAGTCTTGACAGTTCTAAAACATCAGTGTGTGAACATAAAGTGCCTTGCAAAGAAACATAGAAAACCAAAGGAAAATGCCAAGATTGTAATTTCATGTGATAAACAATAGAAAGGCAAATTTTGGGCAGTGGGTTCAATGATATATTAACTTCATGATTTTTTTCTTGGCTCACTTACAAGGACTACCAGCTGCAGGAACCATTACTGGAAATGCATTCTTACAGTCACCACATTTGGAGTATGGCAGGTGCGTACAACCTGGTATGCTTATGTGGTTATTTCAGCAATAGGGACTTAAACACAGGGCCTTGTGCATGCTAGGCAAGAGTTCTACCACTGTGCTGTACCCAACCCCTTCCTTTATTTTTTATTTTGAGACAGGGTCTCATTATGTTGCATAGGATCCCTCTGGCCTTGATCTCACGATCCTCTGGCCTCAGCCTCCCATTTGACTGGGATTACAAGAATGTGCGATGGCATCCAGCTATGTTCATTTGTTTCTAAATGAGTGTGCCTTTGAGAGCAACCTTGGGAACAATTAAAATGTTGGCAGATAGGAAAGAAAAATAACCAGAAGCAATTGCATCCAAAATAGGTTTTTGTAGTAATTATTATTAAAACCAATGCTAAAAGTATTTCATTTTTGTGTTTTATATCCTGGAAATTAGACAGACTAAAATAAAATTATTTGTTAGATAATATTGTGTAAAAATGTAGCCATTTGGAAAAAAGGAAAAAAGTCACACCCAGAAAGTAGTTATAAATCTAAGATACCTCGTTTGACACAAAATGATATTTGGAGTTCTACAGAGGTCCTTCATAAGCTAATACCACTCAAAAATTTCATTATAAACTTTGAGTGGTGATGTTAATACTAGCCAAATTTATAAATGATTAGGAGAACTATGTTTTTGAAAATAAGGGCTAAAATAGAAGATTAACCTGAGAAGTTGGAGAAATGAGTTAAAAATAGTAAAAATGTCTCATTCAAAAAAGGAAAATATGGAATGATTCATATAGAAAATGTTGAGTACTAAAACACTCTACCAAGAACAGAAAAAGCATGAGAAAAATGAAAAGTGTCAATAATGAGTTACTCATACAAAAATATCACAATACACTTCTTCTTCATAAAACAGTACTTAACACAACTGAATGAATTTCCTTTGCATTACTTTGATTTAATACCAAGTGCAATTTGAAGTTCACTCTGACAGTATTATGTAATAAAATTACAGGCAAATTACATCACTCAAAAGAAAATGGAAGAATTAATAAAACGTTAACAAAGAATTACCTCCAATGCTAAAGTTAGAGAAATTTATTCCTCCAGAAAAAGGAGGCAAAGGAAAAATAAATAAAAATACTCTTTAATAATATGTAAATAGAAAGTAGTACAAGGGATAATAGTTAAGAGATTGTTTTTAGAATCATAGTTTTTTTTTTGTTTTTTTTTTTTTACATTCACAGACATTGTTTTGAATCCTCAACTTCCTACTGTCCACAGAAAGTAAAAGTGTAATTTGGCCAGGTGCCATGGCACATGCCTATAATCCCAGCAACTTGGAAAGCAAAAGGAAGATTGCAAGTTCAAGGCCAGAGACAGCCTGGGCAATTTAGTGAAACCCTGTCTCAAAATAATTGAAAAAGGGAGCCTGGAGGTGCAGTTCAGTGGTAGAGCACTTGCCTAGCATGTAAGAGGTCCTCATTTGAACTACCAGTACAAGAGAAAGAGACACAGAGAGAGAAAGCATAATTTGGTAAATTACTTCAACCTTCTAAATTTCCTCTTTGTAGAATACACCAAAAAATGTATCCAGGATTGTAGGATATTGTCAGAATTAAATGAGATAATACATTTAGTGCATTGTTTGTGTTGGTTTCTCAATCTCATCTCCTTCACTAGTTAAAAGAATTTAGTTTAAATGATTCTTTACAAAGCAAAAAGTGGTAACACTAGGATAGACCTTCCAACCATAGATTAGTTTGAAATCAAATCATCTGTCCCCACTCCAAATAAAGGGAATGGTCTAATTTGGATTTACAAACCTGCAAAATAAGACTTGTTTATAATTTTTTAAATATTTCATGCATGCCTTTTGTCCTTGACTACAGTTTATGCTTACCTTTTGTATCGTTTATGCTTCAAATTTAAATTCAAAGATGTCTAATTCAACATGTTCTTTCCTTCTTGAAAACTCTATATCCTCATTTTTTTTCTACTTAAAATCTACATTTGTCCCCAGGTTCTGCCCTTAACAGTCCACATCTCTTATCACTCCTCTGACCACTTTGATCAAATTTTGGGTCTCATGAATGTCATGTGAAATAGGAGGTACTGTGGGAAGGTATCAGGAGGACTTTGGGGAAAGTCTAGACAAAGAACCTATGATCCATAACCAAGAACACCATTTCATGTGTCTTATTATATACAGTCATCAGAAAGGTTTTTGTGCATCTCTAGGAGAATATATAGGGTTTTCTTAAAAATGGAAGAACCTATGACATATACAGTAGGTGTGAATACAAAATCAGTTATGGTAAGTATCTAGCAGTCTTTAGTGATTCATGAATCCTATTATTGAGATAGGGGATATCTGATATGTTACATGAATGCTGCAAATTTTACTGAAATGGATTATTTAGTAATCTGAAGGCTGTTATAAATGAAACTATTATATAAGAAAAAGGAAAGTGGCTCATGGACTTTGCCTGCTGAAAGGAAATCAACTTGATTATTCAAATCACATATTTCAACATGCAGTGTGAGAATTCAGGGCTGAACATAGCAAACACCTTAATATTAGACAAAGAAAACAAGGAATTTTCAATAGAAAATCTTAAACCTAGTAAGTTCAAAACTAAACTCTCTTTTCATCTGACAAGTTTGAACTTTATCTGAGCCCTGTACTTTCACACTTTTGTGTTAAAATGGCTAACCACAAAGGATAGCAATGTCCTTCAGTGTTGCAAGATAACTCATCACTATCTTCCTCAAATGGGGCTGAGGTTTAGCTTAGTTAGTAGAGTGCTGCTCTGTACTCTCTGAGGCCCTAGATTCAATTCCCAGAACCCCCAAAATTAGAGAAGGACCTGGAAGTCCACCCCCAAATCAATCCCAAAAACAATCAGCCATTGAAAACCCTATGAATAGCAGAAAAGCACTGACAATAGCACCAGGCATGGCACAGTGCCAGAGAATGTTTCCTTCTCTTCTACATAGGGTCACTATGAGTCAGACCCGTCTGGACAGCACCTAATAACAACAACCACCTTCCTCAAAGACTTAACGAAGAGCCATCTGCATCTTTCTTTACCACTTTCAGAAGATGACAAAATGATCCCCTTGTCTATCTCCCTCTCCCTCAAGGCCCCTTTCCTCATTTTTGAGATCATCTTCATTAATGGACTTCCTATTGCAACAAACTGAATAAGGTGATCTCATAAATTGTCTGGTGCATTTTTTCCTCTACATGTTAGTTCAGAGCAGTTCCCTCTGGATGTGACTCAGACCAAACACCTTGGAATCATCCTAGACTCTTCTCTTTCCATTACCTCTCCTTGTCTAATCTACTGAAAGAATTCTTTTGATTCTAACTTTAAAAAATGCATTGAGAATCCAACCACTTCTAATCAATTCCTATTCTGCCACTATGACCTTTTGCATAAGTCATTTAATAAATAACTTCACTGGACTCTCAGATCCTACCCTTGTTTGACTATAGTCTATTCTCAATAAAATCACATAAGTGAACTAAAATTCAGATCATGTCATTCCTCTGCTAAAAATTCTCCAAAGGCTGCCAAGAGTCAGAGTTATTACAGTGGTCTAAACGTTAACTATAATCACCCTCCTGCATGACCTCTGTGAACCTATCACCTACCTCCCTTCACTCCTCACTTCAAATCTGACAAAATTCTTCTCCTTTCTTTGTCTTGACTGCCAGGCATTCCCCCACCACAGAATCTTTGCACTGGCTGTTTCCTCTTCCTTGAATTTCTGACCTTCAAGTCGCTACATGAGTCATCCCATTACCTCTCTCAAGGGTTTGCTCTAATGTCACTTTCTCAGTGAATCTCACTCTAATCATTCTTTTTAAAATTACACATAAGCATTCTACATCCCATTATCATGTTCTATTTTTCACTCAGCACTTTACACCATTTAATATATTATAGAATATCCTTGAGTGTATGATTATTGTGAATCTCACCTCTAAGATGGAGAAGGGTTTTTATGTTTTATTCACTGATATATTTCTTTATTTCTCTTTTCTCTTGCATTGACATATCCTCGTGCCTAGAAGAGTACCTGGCACATGAGCTGGGTGTGGTGGTGCATGCCTGTAATCCCAGAGGCTTGGGAGGTGGAGGCAGGAGGATCGCAAGTTCAAGACCAGAGGCAGTCTATGTAATTTAGCGAGACCCTGTCTCAAAAAGTAAAAAAAAAAAAAAAAAAAAAAAAAAAAAAAAAGAGTATCTGGCACATAGTAGGTATTTCAAAAAATATTTATTGAAAACTGATTGACCAAATAACTGACTCAAGGAATTAATGACTGGATATAAAAAGTAGGTGTTTGTTGAAAGTAATGACAAGTGCTGAAGTTGTGCACTGATAACCTGGATTATTTTCTACTATGGATTCTATTATTCACAGTTGTCTTTCCAAGATCTGGATATGATAGGAAATTACTAGTATTACATAGCCCCATGGATTCTATGTATACATCATGATCACACACCCCTAAATCAGGATATAGTGAGGAGATGACACAAGCTAATTTGTGAAGCATTCAAGACTATATTCATAATATAATTTTAATTGTGAATTCATCAGAAATGAAAGCTCTCAAGCCAGGCGCGATGGCACACACTTGTAATCCCAGCGACTCAGGAGGCGGAGGCAGGAAGATTGCAGATTTGAGGCCAGGTGCAGCCTGTATAACTTAGTGAGACCCTGACTCAAGATAAAAATTTAAAAATGAGCTAGGGGTGCAGCCCAGTGGTAGAATGCTTGCAAAGTATGTGTGAGGCCCTGGGTTCAGCCCCTCAGTACATCAAAAGAAAAAAAAAATTAAATGAAAGGTCTCTAATTTAAATAGTATCAAACCTGTATTCTCAAAATCAATTACTAGGCATTGAATTAGGCCAAGAATGTCCATTCAAGTCTTGTCAAGTCCTACATAATGTGGTAAAATGTGAATTGAGGATATAAAATACTCTTTAGCACTCCACACTATTGAGGAGAGGTTCTTTATTGGGCTATCAGGTTTAATTTAAAATTTCTAAATAAAATTCTTGAAGGTTTAATTTCAACTAATTCCTTTTCAGTTCCTGTATTAATTATAATTATTTTGTTTGCCACTAACTAAAAATCTTTCTGATGAATATAAAATCTAACAGTATGCTAACATCAGAACTGTCTAATACATAAAGAGTAATGAAGTCTAATGGAAACAACTGGTCTTTACAATTAGGACTAAGTTCAAATACAGCTGTTAGGTGCCATCAATTTGGGTCCAACTCATGGCGACCCTGTGTACAATAGAATGAAACACTACTCAACACTGTCCCATGCACACAATCTTTTTATGTTTGAACCCATTGTTGCAGTCACTGTGTTTCTTCTCTCTTTGAGTCCTGTCACATCAGCAACTGGAGGTCCCAGGGACTTTACTCAATTCTCATCATTAAGGTCAACTTTACCTTGAAGAGGCAACTCTTCCCCAGTCATCTTTTGAATGTCCCCCAGCCTGGGGGGCTCATTTTCTGACACAATATTTGACAGTGCTTTTCTGTTTTGCATAGCGTTTTCATAGCTAATTGTTTGAGGAAAGGGCTACTGGCTACTTCCACCTAGTCTGTCTTAGTCTGGAAGCTCAGCCTATACCTATCCACCATGAGTGGCCCTGCTGGTATCTGAAATACCAGTGGCATAGCTTTCAGCATCACAGCAACATGGAAGCCCCCAAAGCATGACAAATTGACAGACATATGGAGGTCAAATATGGTATCAATCAGGCGGGCAAAGTGGCACACACCTGTAATCCCAGCCGCTCAAGAGGCAAAGTCAGGAGGATTGCAAGTTCGAGACCAGAGGCAGTCTGTGTAATTTGGTGAGACCCTGTCTCAAAAAAAGGAAAAAAAAAAAAAAAAAAAAAAGGCCTGGGGGTGCAGCTCAGTGGTCCAGCACTTGGAAAGCATGAAAAAAGCCCTGGGTTCAACCTCCAGTATTGGGGGGGGGGGGGAAGGTATCAACCATTTATTATGTGTCTTTGGTGGGCTTTAAAAAATATATTGTAGTAACAACCATTTAACATGTAATGTACCTTCCAAACAAATTTTAAGTGTTCAGGACAGTTTTTTATGTTTTATGTTTTTATTTTTTGGCATAACAGCCATCCTGAAAGGCATGAGGTGGTATTTTATTGTGGTATTAATTTGCATTTCCCTAATGACTAATATCTTTCATATATAGGTTGCCCATTTAGGTATCTTCTCTAGACAAATGTCAGTTCAAGTTTTTAGCCATTTTTACATCAGATTATTAGAGGTTTTTTGCTATTGAGTCATAGGAGTTTTTACATATTTTAGAGATTAATTCCTTAACAGATATATGGTTTGAAGATACTTTCTCCAACTCCATGGCTTACATTTTCTTTTTTCTCTGTTGATTATTGATTGCTTTTTAGTTCATCTATTTTTGCTTTTGTTAACTGTGCTTTTCATGTCATATCTATGAAATCACTACCAAGACCAATATTGTGACACTTTTCCCCTATATTTTCTTCTAGCAATTGTATAACTTCAGATCTTATACTTAAGTCTTTAATTTCTTTTGAGCTATTTTTTGTGTATAGTTAAGTAAGAGTCCAATTTCACTCTTTGTATATGAATATCCATGTTCCCAACACCATTTGTTAAAAAGTCTATCCTTTCTCTGCTGTGTATTCTTGGCCCTCTTGTCAAAGACTAGTTGATACTATATTTCTAGATTTATTTCTAGGCTGATCCATTGGTCTATATGTCTGTCTTTAAGCCAGTGCCATACTGTTTTAATTATTGTAGTTTTGTAATGCATCTTCTACTTATATATGGTAATTCATATTATATATTTATATATTATCATATATTGGACAGGTTTTAAATCCTTCAACCTGTATTTTATCAACTATGAAATGAGAACAATTATATGTGCTTCAGAGATGTTGTGAGGGTGCAAACTCCAGATGGAGCTCCTAATAGTAATTAACTAAATGCTACTTCCATTCTCTATTTCCCTGAGGTTTAGGAACAACCAAGAAATTTCTCTCATTCAAATGTCAAATAGAAATCAAAAGATTCTTCCTTAGATTGCTAAAAATTCTCCCAGCTATTGTATTTTCTACCACAGTTTTCTGTTCCTTCAACACTCCAAAATTATTCTAATCTTGAGATCTTGACCTCTGCTTGGAACTCTTTCCCTCATTTTATTACATAACTATATTGCATTCAGGCTTTAGTATGATATTTCAAAAATGTCCTTTCCATAAATGGCTGCTCCTTCTCATTCCTTGTTTCTCTCTATCATGACTCTCTATTCCTTAAGCTCTATAGTATTTTTTAAATTACTTTGTTAATATATTTACACATTCATCCTCCCACCACTAAACTGTACATTCCACAAGAGGTTTGTTTCAATTGTTTACAGTAGTATCCCCAGAAGTCAGAAAGTTGCCAGACTCATTAGTGAGTGCTCAAAAAACATTGCTTGATAAAAGAAGTAAAGGATTTCTATTTGGACACGAACATGTGTTAAATCCTTTCTTTCACAGGGAGCAAGTACAAAGGATGCTAACTGCTTACCAGGTGGTGTAGGGTGTGCATCCTCACGTCCTCTACCACCCCACTCTCCAAGGGGCAGGGGAAAGGGAAACTTCATCTTTTTTGCATAGACGCCTGCACCAGTCACGCATTCCTGACTTTCTTCATTGATGGACAGTCCCAGCTGGGACAGCGGAGGAGCACATCAACAACTCAGGAGCAAGAGGCCAGATCTCTGAGAATCCCTTCCTACACCGAAGCTGCTGCTTCTTTTGAAATAAGCCCCACTCCTGAATTCAGCCAGATTTCTGTCATGTAAACTTCTGAGGGACATGTACTATTTTCATCTCTGTGTTCATTTTCAGGCTTGAGTCTAAATTTGCTTTGGACACAGTTACTATCTGAGCTTCCTAGGTGGCTCAGACAATTTGAAATACTGGGATGATGAAAGAGGAAAGAAAGAGAATGCTGAATATATTTGTATTCATAATAATTTGAACACTCATTTCCTTGGTCTTATTAGTGTTTTTACATATTAAGTTGATTTAACATGTATGACCTTGGAATTTCTGCTAGTATTGATAAAGCATAAATATATTTCATCTGTATATTTTAGCCTTTACTCCAGGTTTTTTTTTTTTTCTAATTTACTCTTGATTGGTAGTCTAGTCTAATAGAGGTATCCAATTTCCCATTTGATTTACATTTCATGGCACATTAAGGATTTTAGTATATTCCATTTTTTCATGATTTTATAATGTTCTTGCCATTGTGGATATAGGTGATTATGGGAATAGAGATTTCATCTCTAAAATAAACTATGAATTATGAGAATAGGTCTAAATTTGTTCATAGATATGCACTTTTACTGTTATTTACCTCTCTCAAAAGATTTTCAGTTTCTTGATTTTAATTTTGTTTTATTTTGTTTTGTTGTTCTGTTTTTGTCTCGTTTTGTTTCACTACTAGGAGGTTGAACGCAGGGCTGCCCTACCACTGAGCTGTACTCCCAGCCTCTTTTTTATTTTATTTTGAAGTAGGGTCTCACTAACTTGTGCAGGCTACCTTTGGCCTCAAACTTGTGGTCCTCCTGCCTCAGCTTCCTGAGCCTGGCTTGAACTTCATTTTTTACAGAGAAAAATTGTGTAAAAGTATGAACATGTTTGAAATGTATATCTTGCCTCTGAAGACTTACAAAATCTAATAAAGATTCTGTGTGTGTACTAGTTACACACTGCAATTGTAATCTACAAATACAATAAAAAAACCACCAACCTCCACTGTTTTATGTTCTGCTATTTTACACTATAGGGCTGGAGTTTAGCTCAGTTGGTAGAGCACTGCTCTGTACTTTCTGAGGACCCAAGTTCTACTCCTAGGACCACAAAAATGGAAGAAGGATGTGGCATTCCACTCCTGAAACAATCCCAAAACAGTCAGATATTAAAAACTCTATGAGAGTCCCTATGAGTCAGACACAACTCTATGGCACTTAACAACAGCAACAATTTTACACCATGCTGAATGGCTAAAATATACATGAAAAGAGTTTTTCTAATAGTAAGTTGTTGTTGTTGTTGTTAGGTGCCGTCGAGTCAGTATCCGACTCATAGCGACCCTCTGTACAACAGGGGAAACACTATTGTCAGTGCTTCTCTGCTGTTCATTGGGTTTTCAATGGCAGATTGATTTTTTGGGGGAAGGGGGTTGCCAGGTCCTTCTCCCAAGCCTACAGCTTCTGGTGTTCCCAGGCGGTCTCCCATCCAGGTACTAACCAGGCCTGACCCTGCTTAGCTTCCGAGATCTGACGGGATCAGATGCCACAGGGCTACTGCTGCAGGCCTAATAGTAAGTAGGCCAAAAAAAACAAAAAACAAAAAAAAAATAGTTTTCTCTTGGTACTTCAAGGAAATTATTGCCAATTTTCTCACTCATATTTCTTTATGAATATTGGCTTTGTGTTCTTATGCATGAATTTTTTAGAATTGCAGAATTTCTTTTGAAAATCAGATATGCATTTATGATAGGTTGTAAAATGTTTATTAAAAACTTTTTGTTTGTGTGTGGTGTGGGGACTTGAACTTAGGGCCTCATGCATGTTAAGCATGTTCTCTACCACTGAGCTATATCCCCAACCCCTCTTTTAATTTTCTTTTTGTTCATTGGCTATGTGTCCAGACGGTTCATTTTTAACATTTACAATATACCAGATTTCCTTGCCTTAACTGTTACATGATTTGATGGTTTAAGACAGCTTTCCTGTGTTATTTTATAGGAAGAAAAGAGAAAAACAAACAAAAAGCCCTCTCAAATGTAGAAGTAGGTCTTACATCCTTTCACTTTCCACTCAGTTTAAACACTGTTTCTACAAAACAAAAAAATAATTTGATAAACTTCAATGAGATTTAACTAAATTACATATAAAATGGAACTTCCTCCTCCTATTATTTTATAAATATTATAGTCCTTGCTTATCATATTTTTAGGACTACCACTATTTATCACAGTAAATTTACTAACAGTAACAATTCTCAAACATTATTTGTAAATAAATTACTAAGTTGGGCATCAATTTGAAACTGGGTTAGAGAAGGATTTCAACAAAATATTCAAAAACATCAAAACAAGAAAGACTAGAAAATAGATCCATATTTCTTGATGATAGAGATGATTCCCACAATTTGCAAAAGGAAAGACTCAGAAACATCAAAAGTAAGCAAGCTATGACCTTGACAATGAGAGTTGGATGCATACATGAGCTGAACTGGTTAAAAGCTCAAGTCCTAACACCTTTAAATGGACATTCAAAAAGGGGGTGTACGTATATATTGCATCAGCACAAAGTTTCTTTTTTCTTTTTTAGAAAGTTCCTTAACAGTCAATAGAGAAGTAATTTTACTGAAAAATGGTCTTTTCTCCTTTTTGTATTTCCATCTTTGGTTTATTTGGGTTGGCATGAGGGAAAAAAAAGATCAAAATAAATTGGGGAGGGGGCTGTATAACATTAAGCAAAACAAAGAATTTGGGAGGAAAAAATGCCATGCTCTTTTACTAATGGAATATTCAAGATCTAAGTAGACATATAAAGTATTTCAGCATATACGAATGGAGCAGAGGGAATCTTACTGTCCATACAAACGAGAGCAATAGGCTTAGATGGTAACTACAGTTAATAACAATATATTGTATTCTTGAAAACACAGGATTACAACTACATGAATGTATGGGGGGAAAGAGGGAAGGAAAAACTCAGTGAACGTATAACCCATGATTGCATATGATTCTCATTATCTATCAATTAAAATTCCTAGTTTTCTCTCTTTCTTCTTTAGTTCATACTGTTCTGTAAATTATCTAAGGTGATGAATATGTGAGCAAAACTGATTTAATAGTTGCATAATGGATATAGCAAATGACTTATTACTCTGCACCCCATTAACATTTATAAAAAAAAAAGGCAAATCTTCAAAGGTGTCATGAAACTAAAAAAAAAAAAATTAAGTGTATAATTTGATAAAGTCATTTACACCATGATTGACAAGTTAGCATCCAGGTTACACTAACCAGTATTTGTAAGAAATGAGTGGGTCATAAAAGGGATTCTAGCAGCTTGTGTCTGTATTTATGCAGTCCAAAACTAGCTTAGCAGGGGAATGGTAAAAGACTGGGGTTGCATTAGAAAACATCCTCTGGGCTGGCACTATGGGCTTGCTTTGAATTCTTTTTTCATCATTATTTAATGCTGCAGCTTGTCTTTGTGTTGGTAGAAGGGAAAGGAAAAACACAAGAGACTGGCCTTTAGTTTCTAAATCAAAGCTCCACTTTGCTGATTGCTAGAGTGGCTTTTAAAGGAAAAGAAAGTAGGAACGTTAAAATTCCTTGTTTCTGTGGACCAGTTGCTGAGACTTTTTTTTTTTCTTAATTCTCAGTGACAAAAAGAGCACATTTCAATGTCTTACATTTACCTTAAGACATTCTCAACGTTTTTTTCCCATTTTGATTAGCATTTGAAGAAGATAAAACAAGATAGGAAAACACAAAAAAGGAACCTGCAGAGGGTACAGAGAGGGATCAATTGCAATAGAATTTCAGAACCTGGAGATTCTTTCTGGAGAGTGACCCCAAGTTTCAATGAGGTCAAACCAGTTGCCTAAGAAGCAGACTTGTTGTTGTTGTTGTTGTTGTTGCTGCTGCTGCTGCTACTACTGCTGTTGTTGTTGTTGTCAGGTGCCCTCGAGTGTATTCGACTCATAGCAACCCTCATAGGGTTTTCAAAATCAAAACTAGATCCTTCTTGCTAGATTCCCACTCTCACCCTCATTACACTGCCTTCTGCTGCCTCTAGCGTTAGATGGAGAAACAGTAAGGAAACGTTAGCTGTAGAGGAGAGGGCAAAGAAGGGCTGGGGTGTCGCAGTTAACTAGTCAGTCAAGAGTTTGAATATTTGCTTTGTGTAAGAGAAGCAGCAAGCTTGTTCTAGAACACTTCGAATAGCTGTCGCTATCTGTGAAGTTTATTTTCAACTTCGGAGGACCAGCCTAGGAAAGAACATTAATCGCTTCCTTCCCCCTCCCCCCCAACCCCCCGCCCCACCATACATTTCAGGCTGACTGAGCGAAGGTGGTCCTGGAACATTTTCTGAGCTTGTCCTTTATAACACACTTCCTCACCTGGGGTCTTAGAGCTGTTGTTCCCTATCCTTTCTGCCCTCGTTTTTCCCACTTCTTTATCCTGGGTTTTCCTAAACGGTAAACTCAAGTCACATTGGCACCTTAGGAGGACAGGAAAGATCACTAGGTACCGTGTTTCCTCACACGTCCAGAGAACCATTCCTGTCACCTCCCGCATAATTGAACACATTAGGAAGACGCTCACGGATCGTTTGTGGAGAGGAGAGGGTGCCTTTTGTGGCGAGAGTGGGCAGCTCGAGAAAGCGGGCTGCGGGGACAAGGGAGCGCGTCTGCTGCCTGGGCAGAGGCGCAGAGCGAGAGCAGCCTGCAGCGTCGGCTGCCCTGCCGGGGCGACCCGGCGCGAGCACGCCCGGAACCGGCTGGTCCCGCGGGTGGGCAGAGGCAACGTCGCGGGCCCGCAGGGCGGCGCAGAGGGTGGCGCTGGCGGCGTGAAAGGCGTCTTTGTGCGTGAGCCAGAGTGGGGCAAGGAGAAAGGAGGGAACCGAGCAGGGGCCTGGAAGTAGGCACTGGGGGTCCCTGCAACCCCACCCCTCGTCCGGGTCTCGCTGTCGAGGGGCAGACGGGGTGCAGGCGGGCCAGGGTCGGAGGCGGCGTGGCGCCCTGGCCCTGCAGAGACAGCCGCGGAGGGAAAGCCGTCCTGAGGGTGCTGGGCGCGGGGCTGCGGGATTGCGCTCCACGCTATCTCTCCCCTCGCTGGCTGAGAGGCCGCGCCTCACCCACACCGGCGCTCGCTCGGAGCCGGGAGCCGGGAGCCGAGCCCGGCCGGGGCGGAGCCGCCGCCGCCCCCGGTGCCCGCGTCCCCGCCGCCACCTGAGGGCGAGGGCCGGGCGCGCTGCCCTCCTCTAGCACCTCGGCCGCGTGGCTCACAGCTTATTTTCCCACCTGGCAAGCGTCGCGCTGCAGACAAGGGAATGCCTGTGGTGAGTTGTTTATTTTGTTGGAGTTTGCGGTGGGGCGGCAGGACGTGGGGGGCGAGCGGCGGGCAGCTGCCAGCGCTGTTGTGTTTGGGTCTCCTTCCACCTGTGTGGTGTAAATCTGCCAGCCCGGGCGGCGGGGGGCCGCCGTGCAAACGCCTGGGCGCTCCAGAAGCCCTCTTTGCTCCACTCGCAGACCCAGGACCACAGTTAATTTTCCACGCCTGCAACCCACTAGTCCCGAGGTCTCGCGGCCCCCAGGCCCTCCACCCACGCCCGCTAGGGGCCCGGCTGGCGCGCCCGAGGGCAGACAGCGCCACGACCCGGGACAGCTGGCGACTGAAGTGACACCCAAGTGGGACTGACGGGAAGGGCGCCCGTGAAATTAGGGGGACCTTGTCCCAGAGGCTTCTGGCGTGAAGTTCGTTCAGGGTGTCAGCTGGTTCTGCCTAGCACTACACGCTGGGTTAGCCGGAGTTTCCCAGACTTCAGGATGGAGGGAGGAAGAAGCTGGCTCCCGGGGGAGCCCAGAGGAACCCCCGGGGTTGATGTTAGCCCTGGCCGCGACTGTGTGTGGCTGGAAGAAAAGCCTAAATACATTAGAGAGCTGGTAAAGCTTTTAAGGCCTTCTTGGGAGTGAGTGGCTGGCTAATGAGAGGTTAATTTTGTTTCGAAGGGAGGGCTGCACTGGTTTCCTGAGATAAATGGACAGGAAGCTCATTACCTCCGCGCCCTGGCAAGCGGCTCCCAAATGCTTTTTGCACCTGCCGCTTTGAGCCTTGCGGGCCTCGCTGGAGTCCGCGGGGACCGAGGAGCCCGATGTGTGAGCGGGGGTGATGAACCCCTCGCACGGCCCGGGCGCTTTCCCTCCGGGGGGCACAGCGCTCACTCGGAGCTGTGGGGCTCTTCTCTCACACCCAGGTCCTGTGTGTTCCGGAGTTCGGGGGCCCCCTGATCCCGCTGAGCCCCTTCCAGGAGCAGAAGGGTTAAGAATGATGTAAGTACAAACCACTAGCTGCTTGCGCTGGGCTGTCGGACTCGGGGCTATTTCAGCCCCTGCTTTGCCTACACAGTGGATGGGGAGCAGTAGAGGAGCCCTTACTCTAGAATGGGTTGCACAAAGCCCAACCCAAGGTCCGGTTCCTGACTTCCCTGTCTTAGATGATCTGTTAAGCCGAGACCCTCGTTTGAGGTTGCTAGAAATGGAGACATAGTAACTGGGGAACAATTAAGGCATCATATATGGGTTCAGGAAATGAAACCGCATCTTGTTTAGAATCCATTAATGTTTTGGGCATGTGTTTTAATTCTATCCACTTGCAGTTCATACCGTGGTATGTTTTGCACGTTCCCCCTGAATGTAATGTTCTGATCTCATCTTTTCTTCCTGAAAGCAAACAGACAGGGAGAAAGAATACAAATGGGAAAAAAATCCAGGGTGGATCTGTGAGTTCTTCAAGTTGCCAATCACTTCATGATTTTTTTTTCTGATCAAAATGTAAAACTTATAAGCCACCAATTTTATTTGTGTTCCAGCATCCTCCCCAAATTCTTCTTTGTAAAGGCCAAAGTCGTCCTTAAACTTGCAGCACAAGAGTTTGAGGATAGGCTGCATTATAAACGACCATTCAGCGTGCTCTTGATTTCAAAGCCAATTCCAGATCTTGCTAACAGTCCAAATTTACCGGCTAGTGTGTCAACTGACCTAATGTCTTGAAAATAAGAACCACCTTGAGGTTTAATTGCGAAAATTAGCATTTTCCTCTAGCGGTTGAACACTTATGCAGCAATAAAAAGTGAATTGTTAGGCTTATAAATCTTGAGCTTGTCAAATTTTACAACAGAGGAGCAATAAAGCACCTTAGAGATGAAGTTTTTCTCTGAAGAACAGTTCTATTTCACTACACCCGGATTTGCAGTGACTCGAGGATGCCCTCTATTGATAAGAAAGTCTACAGCATATATTTAAGGAACAGGATAGTAGGGCTGGGGCGGGCGGGGGAGGGGAGGTGAGAGAAAGTCACCAGCAGAAAGATTCAAGCCAAGTTGAATTTATTGAACCTTAACTTTTGGTTATATGTTTTGAAGTATGGTCAATAATTTGGGATTTTTATAGGGATCGAATTAAATCACGGGTTAAGAGAAAAACTCATATTTTACTGTTAGTCTTTGTAAGATAAACAGTTTCAAAAACTCATATATGATTACTTTTTAAAGAAACATTTACTAGCATTTTATGAACTGCTTCTTGGATTATATGTCGTAATTGCAAAGGGATAAATTTTTTGCTCTAATAGCATTTAGTCCACAGCGTTATGTAAAAATGTCACGTACTTCCTCCCCCCTCCTCCCACCAAAAGTCATTTCTCCAGGCAATCCTGAAGCTATTATTAAGCATATTAAAGATAGACACAAGGCTTGGATTATATCGTGGGTAGTGAAAGGTGTGTTTACCACTTGAGTCATAGTATGTAATAAGTAATGAAAAATTACAGTAAAAACAGAGAGGTATCCTCCATTAGGGACCTAGTGGTTTGAGCAATTCACAATGTGTCGAATGAGTAAGCTGGTGAGACCTAAGGTTTGCTCCCCAGTTATCCTAGTTCATTGATTAACACATTGTAGTAAGTGGAATATTAACGTCTCTGTGGTTGATACGAAATTCCTAATTAGAGATTCTGAGTAACGTGGCAGGTAAAGTTGCAAACTGTAATTTGCATGTACAGTAAGCGGACTTAAAATGGCAGCCCTGAACGGTTTGGGGAACTGCAGAGGGCAGGGAAGTATGGAGTGGCTCCTAGCCTTGAGGCCATTCTTGAGAGGAGATACCACTTCACACCTACTGATAACAAATTGGAGACTATCATCAATCTCAAAAATTCTTTCTTCTGTCTCCACCTAGTAGCCTTTTTCCTTTGCAGACAATCCCCCCGCCCTCATTTTTGGAGGGAAAAAAAAAAAAAACCCTCAAAAGCAGAAACTGACCTGCCACTGAATTAACCTAATAGATATTTGTGGATATTTGTGGAAAAGCACCGAGCAACAACAAATCGTGGCATAATTACACTGCATAAAAACTCACTACTCTCATTAATCTAATTACACTGTAACCGAACACGTTGAAGTTCGCCCACTCTCAGACCCCTCCTCGCTGCTTTGAGGCAGTAAAATGTCAAAGAAACAACCGCAGAGCCTCACGCAGTTGCCAGCGAATTCCGCCAGAAGCTCGCAGGTATCTTCTCAGTCCATCTGATCTGCTTCGGATCGCGGGTGTCGTTTGGGTATCTAACGTGGCTCGCCTGGGTTCTTTTGCTTTACCGAGCGTCCGCAACTAGCTTATGAGGAGGTTCCGCGGATGCGATTGGCTGAGAGAGGACCTGCGGCACAGAGCTCGGGGAAAGCGCCGGCTTCCTCCAAGCAGCTGGAACTGGCGGGGCTGGACAGGGAGGAGGGGGTAATTAAAAATAAACAACAACAACAAAAAAAAACCTGCAGGAAACTGAACCTGATGACAATTTAAGGAGAGGTTAAAGGCCAGTTCCTTTGTAACGCCGGCCGACTGAGAGTTGCTGTCTCCTGTTTCTATTGGGTGCAAGGAAACTGTAAATCACGGAAGGAGGTGAAGGAGAGAAAGCATAGGGGAGCGGGAGGGAAGCTGGACCCAGTTGCAGCAACACCGCCCACAGCGGGCGGACGCGGAACTTGAGTTACACAGCGCAGGCGGGAGGAGACGCGGGGGCGAACGCTGGGAGCCCGGAGAGTGGCGCGCTGGGCCCGGCGGACGCCCGCTCGCAGCCAATGGAGAGGGAAGGAGAGGTGTGGCTGGGGGTGGGACCGGAGCGGATTGGCGGGTCCAGGACTGGGCAGGGCGGCAGTGAGGGGCCGAGATTGATTGACCGCGGGGGCAGCAGAGCAGAAATATCCGGGCCGCCCCGGGCTGCTCGCTGGGTCTGGTGACCTTCCTGTCCACCCGCGCTCCACGCCTGGCGAGCCCGCCCTGGCCGGGGCCGGGGCGCCCGCGCGCTCGGTGCTGGTCTCGGCACTCGCTCACGGTCTTTGTGTCTTCTCTTCTTTTCCTCCCTCCCTCCCCGCCCGCCGTCTCCGGCCGCCGCGATGCCTTTGCGCCCTGTTGCCGCCGCTGCCGCCTTGCTCCGCCCGGGGCGCGCGACTCGCTGCGGCGGTGGCGGCGGCCCTTCTACACTGGCTTGAAGGAGGAAGAAGAGGAAGCGAGGCGAGCCCGCCGGCCCATGCCGCAGCCACGGGCCCGGACCCGCCACGGCGCCCGCGCCGCCGCCGCCCTCGCCGGAGCCCACGAGACCTGCATGGACGGGCATGGGCTTGAGAGCAGCACCTTCCTGCTCCGCCGCCGCCTCCGCCTCTGCTGCCGGGGCTGAGCAGCGCCGCTGCCCCCGGCTGTGCCCGCCGCCGCCGCCGCCGCCGCCGGCGCTGCTGCTGCTGCTGCTTCTCAGCCTCGGGCTGCTCCACGCAGGTAGGACGCACGCGCGGGGCGAACCGGCCCGGGGCCGAGGGCTTTGTTCCCCAACAGCACGGGGTCCCAGCGTTGCTCACTGGGGCGGAAGGCGGCGTGGTGCGGAGGGAGAGGCCTCCCGAGCCTCCACGCGCACTCGGGTCGGGGTCGCGACGCAGCGGCGGGGAGCACACCGCCGACCATGCGCCGCCGTGGCGCGGGGGAAAGCCCTCTCCTGCTGTCACCCAACGCACCTTCGCCCCTCCAGCAGCCGCTTATCAGAGATTTAGCAGCCGGGGGCTGAGCGCCCAAGACCAATGTTCCGGATGCTTTATTGCTCTCTGCACTGGTGTTTACTGAAAGTCAGGCTCGGATCAGGTTTCCACCGCCGCCTGGGAGCGGAGACAAGGAGCCTTGTGCTGCTTCTCTGGAGTTGGGGGAGGCGGCGAGGCCAAGGAATCGCACCAGGTGGAAAGATTTTCGCCAGAGTTTGAAAACCCGGGGATTAATCTCGAAGTAACAAACTTATTTGAACTAGAACTTCTTTCGGTTTTGCCAAAGCTGTTTTCGATTGGGCTTTCGGCGTGTTTTCAAAAATTCGTGTTTTGTGGCTTGCCGCGTGTTTTCGGGTTCCATGAGAGGTTGACAGACACATGCTACCTTCTAGAAGTCGGCGCTTCTCCTGCTGACACAGCATTGAAAAATGTGTTCTTAGAGAAGTAAACCTGTGCAAGATCCCTCTAACATATGATACCCATTTTTCTTTCTTTCTTTTTTTAATGTTTTATTGAAATCCAGGGTGCCCTATGTAAATAAATGCCACTTCTTTTCAGGAGTTGGCCAAGAGAGAGAATTTTTCTTTAATGCCAAAATTGGAAGGGGAAATACCTTTTAGTTTGAGAACAATGAGAGCGTTAGGTCAGTTTCTTCTTCCTCGAGGCCTTTTCATCCCGTGTATGTGACAGCAATCACAACGCTCTGATCTGGACAGTCCTGAACTTTATTGCCAACCAGCTGTACAGAGAAATTTTCATTTATTAAATCATACTAGCCGTGCTAAAAACCAGGAAGGTGTTTTAAGTAATGGGGAAAATGTGGCATTGAAGGTTGTTGTTGTTAGGTGCTATCCAGTCGTTTCCAACTCATAGCCACCCTTATAGGGTTTTCAATGGCTGATTGTTTCAGGATTGCCTCAGGAGTGAATTGCCAGGTCCTTCTCCCATTTTTGCGGTGCTGGGAATCGAACCAGGGACCTCAGAGACTGAGAGTGGCATTATACCAACTAAGCTAAATCCCAGCCCTGAAATTGAAGAAGAGGACTTAATTTACTTTGCATAACTTTGCATTGTGATGTAACAGCTGCATTTAAACACTGTCACTTGGAGAAGCAGACCAAAGTCATAATAAAAAGAGCAATACCAAGGTTTAGAATGATTAAGACTTTAAATTGGGACTGGGGTTTAGCGCAGTTGGTAGAGTGCTGCGGTGCTCTCCCTGATGATCCGGGTTCCATCTCCAGCATTGCAAAAACGGGAGAAGGACGAGGCAATCCACTCCCAAAGCAATCCTGAAACAGTCATTGAAAACCCTGGAGGGCATCTAACAACAACAACAAGACTTTAAATAAGTAGTTTTAGAAGCTTACAAAATAACATCAATCTGCATGCGGTTTCATGGAAAATTTTTTCTTAAGATATATTTAGAAGTGTTTTGCAGGAAAAAATGTGAGTCCATAATACATTTCATGAAATGGAAGTTCAAGTGCTAAGTTGGACTGTGGTGCCCTTTTGGCTGCTTGTATCTTGTTTCCCATAGTTGCCATAGAGTCCTAAGATAGGTTTAGAGTGGCGTTCTTAAAGATTGCTTTGCTGACCTATGAAAGACATACAAAGTTGGTTTAAAGGGCAACAAAATTGAGGTGCTTTAGTTCAAGAACATGGAATAAGAAGCTCCTCATAGTATCTCAGTGTCTTCACTAAACTCATTATTAGGTTCAACCCAGAGTGCTGCAAGGTTTGGTATCTGTGGAGGACTTTTTGGAGTGGGCAATTAATGTGGTTAGCGAAAGAAGGACTCCTTTTGAGAGATCTCTTTGAAGAGTGGTGCTGTTGAAATGCCAGGTTGTTTCCCAGAGCAGGAAGCCTAGCAAGTGCTCTTTGCAGATGGGCTACCATATGTTTTATGTCTGGATCCATATCATTTGCCTCAGCGCCCCATATGGCTCTACAGTCACCCATTTTCAGCTTCAGCATATCTCATTTCTTTTCCTGTAAACTGGCGATTGTACACATGGTGTATTGGCATTAAGGAAACTGACTTGAATCGTGAAACCTTTGTGTCTGATTCATTAAAAAATGATGAAATTTTTAGACCCATTAAGTCCTTTAACATGTTGAATAACTGGCATGAAAATGCTGTTACACTAATTGTAGATCATCTGACCCCAAAACAGAAATCGTAAAGTGCAGCTTTTGAATTCTGCCCTTAGAAATGGCTTTTATTTACATACGTGTGGGGTGTGTGTGTGTAAATTTCTAGCAAACCACTGCAGTTCCTAAATGGAGATCCAATATGGGGCTTACTTGCCTACTCACACATACTCACACACTTCATGGCCTTCTTGGCTACATCCCTGAGAATGTTTCTGCTCTGCATTGTCTTGGCATTTTGACAGAAGGCTTACTTTACTGCCTGTAACAGGCAAAGTGTGCATTGTCATTATAAATTCATGAAACCTGGATATTTCTGGGTGTATGCTACAAATTAGTCATTATACAGGAACCTGTGACAGCTGAAAATGCTGACCACAAAGAATTTTCTTTAGTTAGCCCTCCTCCTTCCAGTACACTCTATAGCATAAGAAACCTCATCCAAAGCAAAAGAATTGAAGTTCTATTTTGTATGCAGTTTCTCAAAGCAATCAGCACCTGTTTTGAAAAAGGGAAAGATTGAGAGTCGGGGTTGGGGAGGAAGGAAATAAAAAGGATGTGGGAATCTAAATTCTGCTTCTCTTCCCTTCTGAGCAGTTCCATCTGCATTTTCATGCTGTTCTTACTTTTGATATTTTATGACTATTTGGAATAATTATAAGTAAACGTATGCTTGGATAGATTTTATAGACCATAAAAAGAACAAATAGGCATTGCAAGTTTAGCGGAAAGTTCTTGTGCTGTCATTTATTTGTACTCTAAGAGCTGTTTATTACTGAGTGATCTTGGTCCTATTTTTACTTCTTATTTGCTACTTGCTGTGAATCTGATTTAAAAAGAAAAATGGTACAATAGTTATTCCAGTTTCTTTTCAGATATCAACTGCTACTGTTGTTAGATTCAGAAGGTATATGGGGAAAGGAAAACAAGATGTGAGGAAAGTTGCCAAATAATAGCTGTACATGGTCTCTTTAGGATGTAGCATTTAACACCCTCTTTGCCTTGGTTTTCCCATCTGTAAAATGCTTTTAAAGTCTTTTGGGGAGTTTTGTTTGTTTTTCTCTTTTTTGTCTCGTCTTGTTTTTCAGTAAAAGTAGCTGAAAATTACTTGATTTGTTTTGGAGAAAGGAATCCTATAAATATCAGAGCTTCTATTGTCAACTTTGGACTGAGCAAGCATAAATAGGTCAAATACATGAAGATGGTTTTGTGACTTTCTAAAAGAGTGATTTAGTGATTGCTGTAAATCTGTAGTTTCAAAGTATTAACATAATTTTAATGTTCTCTTTTATTTCAGTCAAAGTGAATACAAAGTCTAAACTACAATATGTTTTCCTTCTTTGGTTTTTGAAATTTAAAAATGATGACAGAATTGTCACCAGAGATGTTACTATCCACATTTTCCTCCAATTAAAGCCAGAAACAGATTCAAATTTAAAAGCAATTTACTATTAAAAATAACAGCAATCTTTTTGAAACAATAGTAGGATTAATAAGTTTTTTTTAGGTAAAGTCATAAACTTTGATATTATTCTGAAGTTTATTGTAACCATATATTGGAATAATTATGTATTTAAGAATAATCCACTGATCTTAGCTGGGTATGGTGATGCACTCCTGTAATCCAGCACCCAGGAGACTGAAGCAGAAAGATCACAAGTTCCAGACCAGCATCGGTTACATATCAATGAGACCTTGTCTCAAAAAACAAAGGATAATGCACTCATCTTGATATCCCTCCCATGTAGATTATAATTTACAAGACATTTATGTCTGTCTGGAAAATACCGCAGAGTTCATTTTAGTACATTTTTGTTTCTCAGATGAAGAGCCTAATGACACCTGAAGAAATTAAGAAATTTCTTCTGTAGCTTAAGACCTACAAAGGATTTTAAGTAAAACTAATGCATGTTACAATTCATTTCTATTTGAGATTGATGATAAAGAAAAGTATTTCTCTTTTCACTAAATCTGTTGTTACCCCTTTGTGCAACAGTTAAATTGATTGGCACACATGAGTGACCTAGTGTTGGCTGTTCTTGTGTATTTTTTTCCCCTTGTGCTTTGAGGGGTTTTATAAATTGTTATTTGAAGGGCTAGTGGCCAAAAAAAAAAAAAAGGTAATTTGGAATTTTTTAAAAATACTATAACACTTGGGTTTTTATGACTTAATTTTAGCTTTGTTTAAATCAGTAGGTTTATATGAATTGTTGACTTAAGGAGAAAGTAAGGTTAATAAAGACTCCAGGAATTCTCTGCTTTATAGTTGTTTCTCTTTTTGAAAAAAAAAATGGTTCAGATCATCTATCTCTACAGCATAATTTTGATACTGTGTGTACATTTTTTATTTGGTTTACCTTGTGATCTACTTGGAGCTAGGATCCTAAGGTGATAGAGATAGATGTTAAGGGAATAATAAATACATAATTGAGTCAAGTGAATCACTTCTTTTTATATATAGAAAGAGAGCATTTATACCTTGTAGGAACTAAAAAATTGTGACTGTTTATGTACAGTTTCTTGGTAACATGCCTCAGGAAAGGTAGAATAAGTTAGTACCTGGTTTCTTTCTTAATGTTCTTACCCTGTAGTCATACAAAAATGAGATAAAGGTGTTTTAATGAATCATACTATAATTTAGAATTTTACCCCATCCTCAGGTGTGGATACTTTAATCATGGTTGGGGCCGAGTGCTCTTAGAAGGCTTTACAGAGAAAATTGCTTATGCAGTTGTCAGTATCAAAGCAAAGTTCATGTCTTTGACTTTGCATTAGAACAGACGAATCTTTGTCAAAATCTGTAAACAAATAGCAAATTTGATAAAATGTCACTATTCCTTGTCATTTTAATCTAGGAACACTAAACTAGACTCATGTTCACTCACAAAGACCCATGCTTTGAAATGTTAACTAACTGCATACAGTTTTTCTTCTAGTGATTTAATTTGAGAGACATGGGAGCACAATACAACCCTATTTCTGAAGGCTTCCTAAAATAGGAATATATGAAATAGAACAGTTCCCAGAGGAGAATGTCATTTTCTCATGTAGCTCAGGAAGTTCTGAAGCATTTATACATGTTTGGTCTTATCTTCTTTCCCATAGGTAACTGCCAACAGCCAGCCCAATGTCGAATCCAGAAATGTACCACGGACTTTGTGTCTCTGACTTCACACCTGAACTCTGCCATTGATGGCTTTGACTCTGAGTTTTGCAAGGCCCTCCGTGCCTATGCTGGCTGCACCCAGCGAACTTCAAAAGCCTGCCGTGGCAACCTGGTATACCATTCTGCTGTGTTAGGTATCAGTGACCTCATGAGCCAGAGGAACTGTTCCAAGGATGGACCCACATCCTCTACGAACCCTGAGGTGACCCATGATCCTTGTAACTATCACAGCCATGCAGGAGCCAGGGAACACAAAGGAGGGGACCAGAACCCTCCCAATTACCTTTTTTGTGGCTTGTTTGGAGATCCTCACCTTAGAACTTTCAAGGATCACTTCCAGACGTGTAAAGTAGAAGGAGCCTGGCCCCTCATAGATAATAATTATCTTTCCGTTCAAGTGACGAATGTGCCCGTGGTCCCTGGATCCAGTGCTACTGCTACAAACAAGGCAAGTGTACTTTCTTTTTTCCTCTCTTTCCACTCATTACCTTCAGATGTTTGATTCTGTAGACAACTTTTGAAATGTATTATAAAGGACCTAGTTTAGAGGAATCTGTCTCTCTGTGTGTGTGTGTGTGTGTGTGTATGTGTCTTCTTGGAAAGCGATTAACAGAGTTGGTAAAGGATTAAATAGAAACTAGTAAGGAATTTTTTCTGGAATGCAAAATGTGGGTCTAAATTTAAATGGGCAATATGAAGAATAAAAAGTAAACAGTGAAATTGAGTTCTCCAGGGAGAAAAGACAGGCCTATTTAATGAAAAAAAAGTGTGCTCTTTTTAGTGATATCTTTTGAGTGCATGTGTGGGTGACCCTTCTTGAGGAAATCTATATTCAGATTTATCAGAAGACTGAATGAAGAAAACTGTGAAAACTGAAGCAAAGACTAAGGAAGACATAGGTTTTATTGGAAATTTAGAAGCTATAGTAAATGTAATGGCATAAGCCAGGCTTCCCAGTGATAAACCTACAGTGATGTTTTAGTTACTAACCTCTTGATGACTAAGGAAGTTAAGAATTGGATATTGTACAACAGTGATACATAACTTCCATGTAGTCTCATGGCCTCAGGTTAAGATTTTAAGTCCAAAGCTAAAGGAAAAGCTGGCAAAATTAAGTTACACTTGCCCTGTATGGCATCCAGTGTCTGTGGTCCATGTTTGTTTATTTTATTTTTTATGTTTTTGAAAAGCAAAGAATTCCTTTTATTTAAAATTTCTTTTTATATAACCTTTTCCACCTAGATTCGTTTACTTTTAAAAAATCAAATAATGAACAGTGATCCTTAATGCCAACCTCAGGGCCTTAGGGTCTTAGTGCAAATAGGTAGAGAGACACTATCAGCTGGGTTTCTGGTTGGCAGTCAGTGCTAATTGAGTCACTAGTATATAAAGTCAAAAAGGGTCTTCTACTAAAATAGTGTCCCAAAATAAACCATCTCCTTCCCTGTCTTCCCCAACCACGAAACCACTCACCAAAACCATCTCATTTTACTTTAATTTCCTGTATTTATTATACCTGTTCTTAAGTTGGTTTAGACTAAAATATAATTGACAAGGATCAAGCTTTTGAAATCCTTATGATTGTTCTTTTCATTCCAGGACATATTGCGCTCCCTCTAAACATGTGTGGCATAATTTAAAAATGAATTTAAATTATTTTACTTGGCATTTTGTTGGAGAGAATTTTATAGCACCTCAGAAGATATCTGGAGACACCCAGGGGTGTCACAAATATAAAAATAGAAGTCATTGCTTTGAACAGAAACAACTGTTAAACTGGTCCAGACATCTTAGGGGAATCTCCAAAATGTTTACACTTCAGCTCTCAATAAAAGCTCAAGCTTGACTTTTGCCTTACAAAATTTTGCATCTCAAAATAAGTTTTTCTTCCTCTTATTTTTATACGTATGCAAGTAATTTTTCCTACATAGATCTCAAAAATATGTATTTGGTATAAGTTATATCATAAACAGGGCCAGGGTTTAGCTCAGTAGAGTCCTACTGTGCACTCTCTGGGGCTCTGGGTTCAGTCCCCAGCACCACAAAAATTGGAGAAAGACTTGGCAACCCACTCCTGAAAAAAATCTGGAAGCAATGCTATTGAAAACCCTATGAAGAACAGAGAAGCATTGACATAGTCTTGGGCCTGGCATAGTATCTGGGAGTGTTTTGATCTGTTGTACTGAGGGTCACTATGAGTTGAACCCAACTGGCACCTAGCTACAACAATGTTATAAAGATACACAGTTGCGAAGTTATGAAATAGAACATGGCCAAACATGCACTACTGCTACAGAATCACAGGGCACCTAAGCCTAGGAATAGTCACTGTATATCTGAAAATTTAAGAAGGCAGTCCACCGGGAATGGGAGAAATCATCGTTAGCTGTTCAGATAAGTGAGGACTTGGAAGAGTCACATTCAAATTAAGACTGTAGTGATTTTAGCTGTGTACATGGGAAACTAGTATTTTCCATGCCTTCCATCCAACATATCACGTTTGTTATTCAACTTTTCATAATTCTGTACATTTGACTGGTTTTGGTGATAATATTTGGGGAACAACCAATAAGCTTGTAAATGTTGTAAATATTAATATTATGTAAATGAAATAATGTACACCAAAGAACTTAAAATCATTGAATTTCAGTTAGTGAATCATAAGTTTTAGCAAATAAATAGTACAATTCCATTTTCTCATTGTTTGGTAAGTATCAAAGGTTTTACCCATTTCAGATAGGACAAAAAATGTCCTCTGACGTGAATTCAAAAGGACAATGAGAGTGCACAGTTTTTTAATTGCACTATTGCCAAGTATATGCCACATCTGGTGACCATGCTGCTTAGCAGCAAATTACTCCATGGCTTCATACCCCCCCCCCCTTTTTTTTTTTGTAAGCTTTTTGTAACTTTCTCCAGGGCCTCATAAGCATCTGGAAGGTTATTATTGATGGCCTGTCTCAAGGATGGTACAACATGTACTGGTGAAACCAAGCAAAGGCCTAAAATCTTGTAGTATAATCTCCTTTCACCAAACCAGGGCCAAAATAGATCCTACAAATGAAAAAGTAGTGGTAATAAGTATATAATAAAAGTGCTTACAAAGTAAGGTCCCAGGATGATCTGATTTTTTTCCATGTTCTGTACCAGGTTATGTTAGCCTTTTCATCACTGTGACAAGTAACCTGAGAGAAACAGTTTAAAGCAAGGAGGATCTATTTTGACTCACAGTTTCAGAAATTTTAGTCCAGTTTTGCCTGGATTTGGGCCTGAGGCAAGGAACAGTGTGGCTGCAGAAGCATGTAGCTGAGGCAGGAAGCAGAGAGACAGACAGGAAGAGCCTGGGGAGAAGTGTGTCTTTCCAGGGCACGTCCCCAGTGACCTATTCCCTACAACCAAGTTCCACCTCCTACTTTCCACCACCTTCCAAAAATGCTATGATACTGTGAACCCTCGAGAGATTAATCCATTCATTAATGAAGCTCTCATGATCCAGTCACCTTTCAGTAATTGAATCCACCAGCCAGGAAACCAACCCTTCCACACATGAGCCTTTTGGGGGATACTTCATATCCTAACCACAACACAGCCTTCCTGAGAACTTACGTACATACATAGACTGACACTGGGAAACGGCAGTGTACATAGGAGATATTGAGCCACCCTTGTGTAGTTGAGCGTTTTCAGTGACCCCATGCTTAATGTCACTGCATTTAAAGACTGATTGATGCTATCATGGACGGTGGCTGATCAGATGTGAAACTGAAATCATTCTACCTAAACAGCCCTTCATTTCACTGCCTTTAGCACAGCACTGAAGCACTATGTCCAGGGTATTTTGTTCAGTGAGGTCACTAAGAGAAGACGGTTCTAGCAGCCTGATTTCTTGAGCAAGCCATCCCCAGGCCTAGCTTAGTGAGGTCTCCTTGCCCAAAAGTAGCCGCCTTTCTCTCATCACTAAAAGATAAGATGAGAGAAAGTGAAGTCACATGTACTCAAGCCACTTATTAGCTAAGCTTTCTCTTTTCCACAGGATAAGCAGCGAGTTTCATTCAGGCAGATAGGCCTGCAGTGTGGTGTTTCCTCATTTCCCCGTCTCTCCACCCCTCTTCCCTGAGAGAAGTAGGGCTTATTTTCTTTGTGGCCTTGCTCTGCACAGTATGCTTTCTCAGGGCTTGTGTTTCTGTTTATGCCTTCCACCACCCTGTTGTGCTCTGCTTTCTGGAGGTTTCTGCAACTATCGCCCAGTTTGCTGGGTGGATGTGTCAGTGAAGGGGAAGCCAGGGCAGGTTTTTCATCTTTCCTCCCTAAGGCTGCAGGGGTTTCTGGCACATCTACACACCTCGGCTGAGCTCCACATCAGCTCTGGGCCATCTTCCCCACCTTTGGCTGTGAGAGGTGAATGTAGGCATGCAGGTACTAGGGGAACCTGCAATGAAGGGTGCAGGCGTAGAACTAGCAGAATTAGCCCCACTGGAGGAAAAGCTGCTTTGATTAAGGGGAAAAGGTAGCCGCACTCCATAGACTCCAGAGGAACCAGGTCATTTGTGAGAATGGTTAGCTTTTCTCCCTTCTCTTTCACGTTCTCTTTGCCACTCTCTCAGATTCAATTCTAATTCATTATGTATATCTGTGTATCTCTGTCTAAACAAAGGTGCTCACTGAGGCTGTGTGTATGCTGTAATCACAGAAGGTAGTTGAAGAATATATTGCTTATTTTATGGAAGGATTCTGTACTTTATAAATGCATTCTTCGTAGCATATGTTAAATCACCAGGGCCGGGGTGTAGCTTAATGGTAGAGCACTTGCCTAGCATAATTAAGGTACTAGGTTACATCCCCAGCCCTGAAAAGAAGAAAAAATAATAACAATTAATTACTAGTCTGAAGTGCATTTAAAATGATTGCTCTTCAAAAAATTTTTTCAGAAATTCATTATTAAATTGCACACCTAAACAACAGCAGTGTTTCAGTAATTAATTTTTTACAGTTTGAATACTTTTCCCTTTTTCCTTTTTTTTTTTTTTTTTTCCCCTTTTCCTCCATACTGGAAGGTTGAACCCAGGGCTTTGAACCTAGACTAGTGCTCTACCCTGAGCTGCACCCCAACCCCTTTTTTTATTTTTATTTTGAGACAAGGTCTCACCAAATTGTACAAACTGCCTCTAGCCTCTAACTTGGAATCCTCCTGCCTCAGTCTCCTGAGTCACTAGGATATAGACATAAGCACCTGGCTTGGCTTTCTTACACTATCCTTCAGTCTCACTAAAACAAAATAAAAACTAAGAGGGAAGACTGGGGACAACAGGTCTTGTTACACACTTTTCTGTGTTTTATCCTTGAGTGGGAGAAAAGGTTTGCCCTAAGGCAGTTTGCATTTGGCAAAAGAGTGTGCTCTTTGTGCTTGACCAAACCAGATGTCTGTTGGCCAGGTGAGTGGACACTCTGAGGTGCCTTGTATGTTCTCCTGCCATGGGCCAACAGCTCCTAGTAATCCCATGGCCAGCACTCAGTACCCATCCAAAGTATAGTAGGAGGCTTTGCCCTCCTACTATAAAGTAGTAGGACTTTATAAACACATATACACACTGTATAAACTACTTTATAAAGTAGTGTGTATATGTGTTTTAGTTCTATCATCATCCCTAAATCTCAAATTCTGTAGCTCTTGTCTTGGATGTTCTTGAAACTTTCTATTAGCTATAGAAAAATTTAGTTTTGTTCATTTCTGGTAAATGTCTTCCTCAAACTGTGTAACCCAAGGTTTTCCATTGTAATGGCTCACCACTCCCTTGTCTCTTGCAGGCTCCTAGGTTATGAGGTGGGTCCCATTTTTCCTTTCTGATGGCCTTTAGTTTTAGATATTTTTTTACAACCACATGTGGGCATGTAAGTCAGTGTTCTGGATCATTCTCTATTGGTTACAAAATCAGAGCCAAACATGCTTGCATTGCAGAGACTTTCAACTGTCATTTTAAGTGTATCTCTGGATTGAAGTTTGGAAATTTGTCCTCTCTTGACCCCAGGCCTAGTACATTTTTCACAGCTAAGTCTTTACAACCCACTATGTTTTTAGTGCTACTACAGAGACCATGTGAGCTACCCAGTAGTGATCTCTTTTACTTTTGTGGACTAAGAAAGACACTTCTTCGTCCTATTGGCAGAGTTGTATTTTGAATTTATGGACACTCCCTGGCATGTGGTGGTGGTATGGGAGAAGATGACACTTGGTAGTTTCTTTAAGAATATAGAGAAGGTACCTTCCAGAGACTATAGACTGTCTTGCAGATACATTATAACTAATCCTTAGAATCTGATATTGCTATTTACTTCTGTTATGATTATGTATGTCATTCATGTATTTCTTGCTATCTGTTTGAGATTTGTTCCTTATGATTTTCCTTACTTTGCAAATATGCTAAAATGTTCTAAGACTCGTTGAGGCATATTGGGAGCAGATGGGAAAGGCATTTGTAGTTGGAACTCCCTCCCCAATTTAGTCATTTCTCTGATAAAATATGTGATTCATTTGGTGTTGTGTTTGCAGCACTGAGTATTAAAGGACCCATTATGTGTAGGAAATGTGAGGGTGAATGTAGCTTCTGCCTCAGTCTAAACACATAACTGAAATTCGTAGCAGTCTGGAAAAGTGTGGGATTTGTGTGTAAACCCACCTGTTTTTATAGTTTCAGAGTTGTAGAACATTGATGAACTGCGTTCATCAGCTGATTCAGAGAAAGATTTAGGAAAAAGGGTGTCAAGAAAGGCAGAGAAAATGGGTCAGAGACATCAGCTGCTATAAAAACCTGTACCATGCCATCACTTAGGGCATACCCCTTCCTGCCTTGGTGGCTTTCACAAGTCACAGCTTTAACTCCTGGGATTTGGCACAGTCTCTGTTTCCACCTCCCCCAATCAAGGTGTCCTTTTGCCTGCATCTGTATTTCCATAGACACCAGTCTTAATAATATTCATTTTTCAGGGTCCTCTGTCATCTTCAAAATGCTCATGAAGCCCATGTTAGACCTCATTCCTAAGTTTAGTATAGAAACAATTCAGAAACACTAAAGAATGAGTTTTAGAAGAGGAGAAGTCAGCTGTAATTCCAGGTGGTGGTGTTTTTATTTGTCCTTTTCTATTTCCTGGATAGCTCTTGTTTGCACTGGATTATAAAGTCTTAGGCCCAGGAACTACTCAACTTCGCTTCATATAGTTTCAGTAAAATGCCTGGAGGTAAAAAGATGTCCATGTATGTGTGGAGAAAGAAAGCAGGAAAAGAAGGGGAAATTACTAGCTGTATGTTGAATGTGTAAGGTGCAAGATCATGTTTTAAAATGAATGGACCCACCTCAGTTGTTCCTGGTTGGGCTGTACTCTTCAAACACAGTATGTTGTCTTTCTGACCTCCCTGATTGTGCCACTCTCTCTGTCCCAGATGTGGTTTACAAGAGGAGGAGACCTTCAAAATCCCCCATTTGTAAATGAGATTAACCCAAGGCCTCTCCTAGCCACGCAGGATTCCATGAGGTACAGTAGGTGGGCCTCTGCTGTTGTAAAACAAATCCACACTCCTCTGTAGTTAAACCAGAGCCAGGAAGCCAAGTCTGATACACGGCTGAGAGTTAGAACTTGTTTTTCTGTCACATTTCCAAATATCGCTCTCTGCCCTGTTAAATTTTTCTTTGAGTCAACATTTTGAGGGGAAGGGGCAAGAAGGAAACATTGGATGGTTGGTACTTTTTTTGTTGGCTTCAGTTAATACTAACCAAACAATTTCTGCCTGCATGGAATGTGGCATATATAGTTACCTACAGTGTTGAACAATGAAAAATGCTACCTTACTCATTTTGTCTTTGTTTATTTTGACTGCAGTAGAACTTGCTTTTCCACTGTTTTGAATTTTGTGTTCTTGTGGGTGGAGTAACTTAAGGACTCCCAAACTGCTCAACTTGTCAGTGAGTGATAAGTAACAAGAATAGCAAACGCATACCTAAGATACAGACTGTAACTGGACAGCCTGGAAATAAACACATGGTGCTACTAGCTATAGAAAGAATTCAGGTTAAACTGAGTTTGTGAAAAGGGGAGTTTTTTATGCTCCCCTTAGCTGGTTAAGACTTAGAGCCAAAAGAACATTTGACTAATTCTGGTGGGTTCTTTCATGTTGGAACATAGTATGTATACTGTGGATAGAATTG
Organism: Pedetes capensis; assembly: GCA_007922755.1. Lineage (NCBI taxonomy): Eukaryota > Metazoa > Chordata > Mammalia > Rodentia > Pedetidae > Pedetes > Pedetes capensis. The sequence continues at coordinate 49,663 of VMDO01004552.1, forward strand.
ATGTGACAGGAGGTAAACCCAGATTTCTCAGCTGTGTGTGTGCTCCCGAAGTGGGGGTCCGGGTTTAATCTTTGCACCTAAGATGTGTGTGTGTACAGACACAGCCATGTACACTTATAAAGTATTGATGTCTTCCTCTCTCCCTGCCCAAGGAAAATGCAGACAGAAGGATATTGTTGGGTAGGCCTTAACTGGTATTGCAGGGTCAAAATAGTCCCCTGGGCAGGTACTGGACACGGGGCCTATAGCACTTAACCTAAGCACAATATGTGAGGCATAGGGTCATAGTTGACTCCAGGAGCAGTATACCAGTTAAAGGGTAGCATTCCTGTTAACTGGCTTCTTGTAATATGTGGTTACCTCTTCTAACCACCTCATTCCTGAGTTCTGAAGGTTTTTGTTTTTGTTTTTTGTAGCCCTGACGACTGAATTGAACCTAAAGTGACAAGGTCTGTTTGTGTTGTGAAGACCTTGAAGCCCTTTTACCTCTTTGCTCACTTTTCAGTGCCGAGAGATGATCGAAAAGGCTGTGGTTTGGTTTCCTCTTCTCCCTCAGTTTTAGGAACGATAATGCTGAACCTAGGCCCACAGTATTTTCCCAGAGTCCTGTTCAGACTCAGGATCCATGGCCCTGTCCCCTACTCTCACCAGGAGAGGGAAGCCTGAGGGCAAGGCCTGCCTGGGCGGATTCTAGCCAGCTGAGAGTTACTGCCTCCTGCCCAGGCTCTCACCTTTCAAAATATTTTTAGCCTCTGTCTAAAACACAGCGGCAGCCTAGGCCTGTAAGACTGTCCACACATGCTTACCTTCTCGTCCAGGGGGGTAGAGAACACATGCAGGCACTGGCCCTCTCACAGTGCAAAGTCTAAACACAGCGGACCAGCTGAGGAGACGTTCTTTGTGGAGTTTTTGAAATAACAGATTTATAGGCCTAAAGGCCTTTCCTCCTCGTGCTCAGCCTAGCGTTACTCTGGAATGTAGAAGGAAGCTGGCCGGTTTCCCTGTATCTGTGCCTATTTACGCTTCCAGCTTTCCTTGCTTTCAGTGTATAGAAGAAATTCCTCTGTGAAAGTCAGCATTTTTGTGCATGTTCCTTTCCTGTGTCATCTCTGGGCCAGCTTCCTTTCCTTCTTGGTGCTCTCTCTAGCCACTGAGCTCTCTGCTTTCTCTGGACCACCCTAGGAGCCTCTCCAGCTGTGGGTGTCCTCCCTCTGGTTTGGCTGCTTCTTTCTCCATGTGCTGCCAAGTACCCCTCCAGCAGCCAACATAGCCCCTGTTCCTGCATGTGTTTATTACCTAGGGCAACACTGAAGAGTGTGATCCACTCTGTTTCTCTGCATATGAGACTAGAACTCAGAGCTTGAAGGTAGAGAAACTTATGACCTGGTATTTTGATATCTGTTTTGAAAGCAGTAGATATCTTAGTTTCATTTGAGCCCTAGGAAGAGTCTAGGGTGAGATTTTTCATCTACCATTCACCTTGTAAACACATATACTGTCTTACTGTTATTATCTTGTCCTAGTTCAATAAATAATTTAACAACTTATGCTTTCGTGAGTCTTAAATTAAACTTTCTGTGTGTAAGATGTTTGACATATAGGCTGAGTAGGGACTGCAAAATTTCATACCAGTTTTTTGAGTTCATTGAGCTTCCGAACACATTGTCTTCTCAAATTTTTTAGGAAAATTGTCAATGATGTCACATTTTTCCAGCCCAGCATTTTCTCTTAAATATGTTACACATTAAAACCCTTCTGGGTTTTGCATGAAATTTTTCAGACAGAAAGTTATTTTCAATGTGTGTGTGTGAATTTTCCCCTGGTCACAAAATGGAGACAGAATTTTCCCCATTTTTATGTCATGGAAGGGCAGTTGCCTCCTTGCCTGGACAGGGCAGCTCTGCTCCAGCTGAGAACCACACTCTTGTTACCCTAGAAGGTGTGGAAGGTGAGACCTGGAAGGTGCTCCAGGAAGGTGCCTTCAAGGGCCTCAACTTCCTTTTGAAGCTGCAGAGCTTCTCGGTTCTAATGTCCCAGCAGTTAGAAAAACTGAGCCTCTGAAGTAGAATTTGGTTGTGTTAGGGATAAAGTGTGTGTGTGTGTGTGTGTGTGTGTGTGTGTGTGTGTGTGTGTTGAAGCATGTGCTCTTATTAGAATAGCTTTGTTGTTATTCTGTCTAGAGGACTGATTGTCAAAGGTATGGGCCCTTCACATGTGTGAGTGAAGGAGTCCATAGCATAGTCTCACTCTCTCTGGTTTTTCAACATATAATTACAACCAGAGGATATGGCAAAGCAGAAATATCACCTAATTATATGCATTTCATTTTAACTTCCTTTGACATAAGCAGAATTGTAGCCAGGTCATATCAGAATAGTGTTTATATATATTTCAGGCTAGTTTCTGTGAGTACTTCAGTTTAGTTTCCAGTCTCATCTTAAGCCAAGAAATGTGAGTCTTCCATGTGAGAGTCCAGTTCTGGTATTTGAGGACTCCTTGCACTGCCAAAGGCCTGATTAAACATTGATTAATTTTTCTTCCATAAGACAATATGCACAATAGTTAAATGCAATAGTTAGTTAAATGCAATAGTTAAATGGGGAATTCTGCTGTTTTAAATCCTTAGCATGTGCAGCATTTTGCAAGGCTATTGGGCTTTGGGAAGATACTGCTATATCTTTTGGCAGGTCAGTGCCTGGGTTTTCCTCATGGGACAGTTCATTTTTGTTTGATGTATTTTCTTTCCTTTTTTTTTTAATTTTGTGGTGGAAAGGAGAGCCAGGTGCTTCTTCATTTTGATCTTTCACAACGAACCTTAAGTTCTTATTGCTTTAAGTATGCGGAAAAGTTGATTTGTAGCTGCTATCTTCATTTTCCTAGTAGACCTTATGGGTGGTGAAGATCTCAGGGAGTGAAACATTAAAAATGAATGAAAAGAACTAGAGTATTTTGCCGAAGGTGGATGGAGAGGGACTGGATGGGAGAGGTTTAACAAAAGACATTGATGTTTTAAATGCACAGAAATGCCATCCATCAATAATAAATGGTGTGGCATAGAACATATGTGCCAAATTGAGTTATTACAGCATATGGATCAGTTCATGGGGGGTGGGGTAAGCAGCATAGCTGCAGTTTTTAAATTTTTAAGTGCTGTGTGAAAGCTTTTGAATGTAATTTTGAATACTCTTTGCTCCCCCAACTTGGCTACTATTTAGAAATACAAAAATTTTGAAATTTCCAAAAATTCCAATTAAGTTTTCAGTATTTTTTGAATAGTTATTAAGAATGAATGAATTGTGCTTTTCTGAGGAAAAAGACAATCCAAAAATGAATTTCTTCCCTCTCACAGTCAGGGGCTTGCTTTTTAAGAGCTTATGTTGTAATATTCTGAGGAATGAAGTTGTATTACAAAACTCAAGTCATGTGAAATGGTTGCTACGTTTACATTGATCACATACCTAGATAGCTGTTCAGTGCATACTTAAGTTGCAGAAGACCTCCCAGGAAACTCACTCGTGCTTTGGGATGGATTGATCACCTCAGCATGTCGTCGATTCGGCAGATAATTCTATACAGATGCTCTGTGTAAGGATTATCTCACCCAGTAGGAAAAAAATCAGAAGAGTCTCACCATAATTTTGTCATCAAGACAAATCACTCCTAGTTGGGCACTGTGGCTCACACCTGGAATTCCAGCAACTCTGGAAGCTGAAGCAGAAGGATGAAGAGTCCGAGGCCACGGGCATCCTGAACATCCTAGGGAAACCTCCTCTCAAAATAAAAAATTAAATTAATTTGTTTAAAAAAGAGAAAGTCACTCATAGCAAATTGGCAAGACAGACAAAATCTGTCAGGTAGATTAGACTATTTTGTAGGTATAGATGCTAGAGAAGTCAAGCGTTAGCTTGTATGATCTAGGTATGTGGAATTTATGTTAATGTCATCACAGCCATAGCAGAAGATGAGAATGTGTGAGGAGGTCTTTAAAGTGACTCCCAAGTTTCTGAGCTGGAACTGGGATGCTTAGTGGAACAAACAAACAACAACAAAAAAAGCAGGCTTAGTTAGACATAAGGAGCTATTCCATTCATCTTACTATTGACCTTTGCTTGCCTTTTTGGAAACTTGTTTGGAATTGGATATATCTGCTTTGTTGTCCCAACAAAAGTAATTTCTTCTTTGCTTTTCCTAACATGAACAAAAAGTACATAGTTCCTACAAATAATGCCAAGTTGGTTTAAACATGAGATTTGTTAGACTAGAAAGACAAGTTATTTAGCTGTTGGAGAAAAGTTTGTTCAATCTTTGAGTATTATAGTTGAAAATGAGGATGGTGATTATATAGAAAGTCTATTTCTAACTCTTATTTTAGCTCTCTGTATTGTTAACCTTCAGTGTTTTCAGGTGCAGAGTGTACTTAAGTTAATCTTTTCACCTCCAAGGGATCCCAGTGTGCCTTAAAAAAGCACTTGTCAAACTGACTTTAAAGCCACTAAATAAATCTATTTTATAGTCCCATTAGATATCTAGCTCAAGCCCCCATTCATCCTGGAAGGTCCTATGGTTGGATGCACAACAGATTTCCTGAAATCATCTCTGGTACACCTCCTTTGAGTTGTAAAGAAGGTGTTGAAATGCGAGAAAGCTGGTAGTGAAATCAAATTGTGGCTCAGGGTAATTAGGAGGGGAGCAAACCCAGCATTTTCATAGCACATTGTCTGGGTTTTAGTTGCAGCTGCAAACAACGGATATGAATTTAACCAGTTGCTACAGTGCAGCTGGTTCAGATCTGACTTTATAACTGGCTGAAGTAAAATGAAATGGCTGGAAAATTCCAGTCAAGTAACACCAGTGGGAACATGTGGAATTAAATTGTGTGAGCAAATGCTGGCTGAGTTGGGGGAAAACTTCAGACATAAACTTGAGGGTGGTGGTGAGGACTTGGGGGGCATTTTCTGGCCTTTTTAAACAAGGGTCTATTGTTTTGATTAGTTCCCTTGCAGAGGCTGGGAGGTTCACTCCATCCAGAGCAACTTGCAGAGTGTTTGGCTTGTCTGCCTGCCTTCTTGACTAAAGTCACCTGATCCTTTGTCTTTTCTTTTTGCTTTTCTTTAAGAAGGAAGAAAGAAGCTGTTGCCTCAGTTACTTAGTAATAACACAAATTTCAAAACGTAGTCTTTAATTTTTTTGTGTGTGCAGTTTTGCCGTCACGTGTCGTACAGACACATGAATCTCTTCCTAATCCCAGCACAATCATTCTAACTAAAAGATTCTGCTGGGAAGAAAATGGGCTCCCTGAAGGGAGGTTTTCATATTATCAGTGGATTTCTTTCTCTCTCCGAATTCTGTGCATTTGGAAAGTTGAGAGTTGGCTGGGAGAACATCTGAGGAGTTAAAGGGCCCTGGTGCTGTTTGGGGAAAACATTTATTGTAACTAGGTTTGGGGTATTTGGTCTCTGGCACTGCTTGGGAGCTTTATTTGCCAAATGATTGCCCTGTCACAGGGATTAGCCAGTGATATGAAACATTTGATTAAGGGACTTAGAGAAATCTTTCCTGAGGCACATGACTGGTAGCTGTTGCTGGTTACCCTCCCCCACCCCCAACTCAGCTTCAGATCTCTCCGTATTTATATTAAGTTTGCAGTGGTGCTGCATGAGATATGGTGATAGTCTAATGAAGAATCTTTTTAGAAAGCAAAGTTCTGGTAGATAAACTGTTAATTATACTCCTTAAAGTTTCTGCATACCTTAGGAAGGAACCTTTTGCCCCCTCAGAGCTATGCCACGTGCCATCCATTTGGGGAAGGAGTCAGATAGAAATTATCAACTAAAATTGCCTATTTCCCTATAGCAACACTTTCTCTTAATGAAAGTGAAGAAAGTTGGGAATTTTCTCTGTGTGTTTTGTTTGTTGTTTGAATGAACATTCCTGGTTATATGTTAATTTTTAATTCTAAACACTTGGGGCTTTCTTATTTTCAACATTCATTTGTGAGGCAAGAATTTTTTAATTGAATTTAGAGATTCTGTCTAAAGCCATTCAACACCAAAATGGAAAGGAACTCTTGTCATGGAGAGGCACACCCTCTGCCCCCTCTTCCGTCATGTTAACCACTGTACGTGTTCCATCTACAGATCACTATCATCTTCAAAGCCCACCATGAGTGTACAGATCAGAAAGTATACCAGGCCGTGACAGATGACCTGCCGGCTGCCTTTGTGGATGGCACCACCAGTGGTGGGGATGGTGATACTAAGAACCTCCGTATCGTGGAGAAGGAGAGCGGCCGCTATGTGGAGATGCACGCCCGCTACATAGGCACCACGGTGTTTGTGCGACAGCTGGGTCGCTACCTGACCCTTGCCATTCGAATGCCCGAAGACCTGGCCATGTCGTACGAGGAAAGCCAGGACCTGCAACTATGTGTGAATGGCTGTCCTCTGGGCGAACGCATTGACGACAACCAGGGCCAGGTGTCGGCCATTGTGGGGCACACCCTGCCTGGCACCTCCTTGGCACAGCCATGGCCTGGCTACACACTAGAGACGGCCAACACCCAATGCCATGAGAAGATGCCAGTGAAGGACATCTATTTCCAGTCCTGTGTCTTCGACCTGCTCACCACTGGTGATGCCAACTTTACTGCCGCAGCCCACAGTGCCTTGGAGGACGTGGAGGCGCTGCACCCGAGGAAGGAACGCTGGCACATCTTCCCCAGCAGTGGCGATGGGGCGCCCTGTGGAGGTGGCAACTTGGCTGTCAGTCTAGGGCTCACATGCTTGATCCTTATTGTGTTTTTGTAGGAGTTGTCTTCTGGGGGTTTTTTTTGGTTTTTGTCTATAACAAAATTTTAAAATATATATTGTCATAATATATTGAGTGAAAGAGTATATATGTATATACCATGTATATGACAGGATGTTTGTCCTGGGACACCCAGATTGTACATACTGTGTTGGGCTGTTTTCACATATGTTGGATGTAGTGTTCTTTGATTGTATCAATTTTGTTTTGCAGTTTTGTGAAATGTTTTATAATGTCCCTGCCTGGGGACCTGTTAGAAAGCACTTTATTTTTTATATATTAAATATTTATGTGTGTACTTGGTTAGTATGTATAGTACATATCCACAGACACCATCCACAGCATTCCCATTGAAGATGATCAGCGGTTTGTAGCTGTTCTGGCTGTTCCCGCCTGCCCTTCCCGTTGCTCCTGATCACCACAGCGTGCAGTTGTCACTGGCCACCTCCTGCTGGAGTTCCCGTCTTTCTTTTGAAAGGCTAGTTAACGCCTGCCTGATAAATATTTAGGACTCTTAATCACTGGTCTTAATAAAGAGCCCTCTTTCTAACAGCTATCACTTTTTCAGAGCATGGGAAGAGTATTACTGCAGTTCTCACTACACTCAATTCTTGTCGTATTTGAGTACATACCATGTGTTAGGTTGACCCATAAGAAACTGCTGTTTCTACAGAGCAGAAGGCTCTAGTGATGGCAGTTTCATAGATAAATATCCGACTTCTTTCTAGACCTCCGTAGGTCTCAGACTTTTTCTCATCCCATGCTCATTTAAATTGTAGTTTTACCTCTTTTAACTTGATACTTTTAATCAAATTTAGGAATAATGATGTCTTGTTCTTTCTCTGTATAATTGTGGAAGCCCAGGTTCTTAGGTTTCTTTTCTTTGCCTGTTTGGACCCCCAAACATCACTCCCTGTTTCCATCCCAGGAATCTTTTGTGAATCCAAGGACTGGTCTCTGTTAGGTCCCATCCCAAAGCCCCCATTCTTCCTTGCCCTCCAGTCCCTGGTCTGCATCACTCTCTTTAACATGTCTGTGGGGATAATGAGATGGAGTCAGGCCTTGAGGACAGAAAAGCTCCTTTGGCCGACTCGCTGTGCACTTAACTGTGGGTGCTAATACGTCCTGATGGTCTTGTTCAGCACCGTGCTCCCCAAAGCAGTCTCTTTTTTTTTCCAGATCTCTCCCTCTTAACACCTGTAGTTAAATATTAGCCACTTGCTCATGTCATTTAGTGAAATACTTATGAAGTAAAATGTTCTTTCTCCTTGCCTTTTCATTCCATTGCTGGCACCTCTTGCAAAAAGAAAGACAACAAAAGGCAACAACAATAGCAATGTTAACTCCACAATAGGCAGGTTTATATCGCTATATCTACATGTAAATGTTTGGTTCCAAGAATCGATGCAAGTTGAACTTTAAGGATTCAAGTTTACATAATCAAACAAAAGATAAACAAACTATAAATACTATAGTAATTTAGGCCAAGATAATGCTTAGTTTTGCTTAAGCAAGTGATGTCTTCTGCCGTGTCTTATTGACTGGTGACACTGACAGAGGCCTAGGCTGGCAGCAAAAGAAGATGTCATTTCATAAAGTCCTATTTCTTTGTGAATTGATATATCATCCGGTCACAAGGTAGAATTGAGAATTCACCTAGAGGTGGCAGACTCTTCTGGTATGTAAGACAATAATCTTGGACAGGTTGGGGTAAATAATGAAGTCCCCTGCTGCTTCCTCTTAAAGGTTCAACTGAAGACAGTTGGAACCCTTTTAGAGAAGATCCTTCTTTAAAATCCTTGTAAGGAAGCTGGACAAAGTCTGACCCACCATGAGCTCTGAACCATGGCTGCTTTTGTTCACCTGTAGAGCCATGTGCCAAGTTCAGAAGCTATTGTTGGCTAGTAACTTTGTTTTGTAATTACATAGAATGAGGGAGGAAAAATATTGAGGAGACTTTTAACCACTATTTTTGTGCAAATAGCATAAGTGAAGTAAAAGCAATAGACCTTTCTACGGTGTCTGGGTTTAGAGTATATATGATTAATATACCTTTGTCCTTTTCAGGAAATCAAAACCACCTCTGCTAATAGTTGGGGAAAGAAAAGTGGGTTGTTTTACTATATCATTTAGGTAGAAAGAATGCTTAAGGAGGATCCTGCATTACTTGTATTAGTAACAGTGTATTGATTTATTCTCCTTTATAATCAGCGTCCCTGTAAAACCTTTACAGTGTCCACAGATCACTTTTAGAAGTACATGTATTTCTCTACATAAGGACCAGATTTCTCATCTTTAGAGTTTCTAGCGAAAATGCTACTTGCACATGTTTTATGAAGTCTCTCCTAGCTAGAAGAGTTTCAGATCATACCAACATGCGAATAGGCTGTAGTTGTTCACAGGTCTGGGAGAGCTTAAAACTTTGGAGAAAACACTGGTTTTCAAGGATGCTCCACATGGCTGTCTTTAAAGACTCAAAACATTATTGTCTCCTTTATTATTCTTAGAAACCCCCACAGTGTGTCGAGTCTTTGCAAAGAAACCTTTAGATGTGGTTCATAGGTATATGGATAAGTATCTGTATAAAACAGTGAGTGTGCAGTGTGTAAATACTTTAAATTATTATGCTAGAAAAATAAAGTTACATACCATGCTGTGGAATGTTTGTTCTGTGATTATAGTGACACCTGCTGGAAGAGCTGAGAAACAGCTGCAGAAGAAAGGGAAAGGGAGTTACAAAATGCCAAACAGTAATTGATAAGTTGTACTTCTTGCCCACTAACTTACTTTACTACTACTATAGATTGTCTTTTATAAATTTCAAGAAATTACACATAAATCAGTATCTGTGAGATTGCTCCACTGGTAGTTTCCCAAAGGTCTGTCTTTAATAATAGTTTTGCTCCATTGAAGACAAATAGCCTGCCCTCTGGTCCTTTTTAAAGTAACATGGACTGCAACAACTTACTCCTGGTGGGAGGCTATTAGGGCAGGATTTTCTGTCTTTGAAAACGTCTTGGGTGTTCTAGAAAGAGCTATCACAAGACCACAATTTGGTCTTTGTTCAGGGGAGATATCAAAGGGTAGGAAAGTTTGGAAAGTAATTAAATCCAAACTAAAGGCTCGGGAAACCACTGTCACTGTTACTAGGTAGAATATTAAGTGGAGCAAATTCTGAGTGGGGTAAAATGTAAATATAGTTCTTAAAAAGCTTAACCATTGCACCTACTGTTTGTGTGCAGCAGTTCAGAGCAAATAAAAAGGAAAAATATCAGCTGAGTCACATGAAATAGGAGACAGTGATGTAGTCACTCAGCACCTAGTGCACATGTTTGTACTGAATGAGCACAATCGTGCAGCAGTGAAGTCTATGTTTGTAAGACAGATGTGATTCTTTAACATACTCCATACATGCCCAGGTCTCCAGCCTTCCAGGGACTGAAACTAGAGCAACTCCAAAAACATAAACGGGAGATTTTCATTTTTAAAAACAGCAAATGGTGATATACAGGCTAATAATCCTTTCATCTGATTTATGTGATATATACCAGTATGTTATAAGTAAATATATACAGAGGATGCCAAACAAATGTGCACACATCCTGGGATGAAAACTTTGTTTTGCTGTTTTAAGAGTGTGTTATGTGCTTGATGGCACTAGCATTCATTTGATTAACACCATCTTTTGCATGAACATCATACTGCACATTGCTACCATAATTCAACTTCAAAACATCTCTTAAAATGTGTATATGTTTTGGCACCCTGTTGTGTATATATGTGTGTATGTATAAATTTTGTATGCATTGGCAGTCTTCTATTGTCTGGAATCAGCCAAGGTAACATATCCTGCTGCAGGTTTTCCTTCTGTTCCCATAAACAAATGCCTATTTATATGTAAACCACGGTATGTCCCTCCACAGAGAAAATAATCAAGACATTCAAAAGGAAGCTGTTCACAGTTCTTTATTTCATGTTGTTTCTACTTCCATTCTTTTTCTGTATGGCTTCAGAAGGGACAAGTCATATTTGCAACATTATTTAGACAGTGTTTTCACCTGAATTTACTGTTCGTCCCTGGAAGAGTTTCTAGGAAGGAGATGTTTGACACTATCAACTAAATAATGCAAAAATATACTGGTCTTTGTATCCAAAATGTGATGTCATGTGTTTGGAGTGATGATGTCCTAGTGTCTGATCTCTCTTGTGAATGGCATGCAGATTTACAGGGACTTTGGCATCCAGGGCCAGGAGAACACTAACGAAACAGCACCAGAATGTACACTCTCAGCCCCATTAGACTCATGTCCAAACCAATTGAGCAAACCAGTTCTGTCAGCCAGAATGTATTAAAGCCGCCCCATCAATCTCTCCATAGGCAGGAAGCAGCAGGGCAGTATTTTCTAGTTGGGAGTTCTCTGATCCATTTTTTTACTTCAACAATGAAAACTCCACCTCCAAAAAAAAAAAAAAAAGAAAGCATTCTGCTACCAAATTGAATATACAAAACCAAACCACAAATGGATTAAGAAAGTACAATTGCACCTGCCAAAATATAAACTATTTTTTACTATTTTTTTTTTTAATACTGAGGTATTGATCCCAGAGCCTTGGACAAGCTAAGCAATCAATCTACAACTGAACTGCATCCCTAGCCCTTCTTTTATTTTTTTGTTTTGAGACAGTGTCTATGTTACACAAGCTGCCTCTGACCTTGAACGCATGATCCTCTTGCCTCTGCCTCCTGAGTTGCTGGCATGAAAGACCTGTGCCATCATGCCTGGCCAACATTTTTAAAAAACAAATATTTCAATCAATAAAATAACAGTGTCAGGGGAAATGGTGCTGTTTGACAACCCAGAGGGTCCCCAACACCTTCCAATAGGAAGAAGTAGGGTAGGACTCACTGAAGGGGAGAGTGAGAAGGACAATACATTTATTTTCTAATGAGGTCTTGTCTTGAGCTGCTAAGTGGCAATGCCATTAATGCACTCTTGGCCATCAGTGTCATGAGGACTGAGGGAAGAATTATTGATTGGCTTGCTCTAAGTGCAAGGGAAGGATTCTGGCCTAGGTATCCTCATGAATGTAATTTTCCTTCTTAGGGAGGAAAATGAAAATAGTGAAATAAGTTGCACCAGCACCAAATATAGCCTGCAGCCGTGACACTGTAGCACCCAATCCTATCAGATCTCGGAAGCTAAGCAGGGCCAGACCTGGTTAGTACTTGGATGGGAGACTGCCTGGGAACACCAGATACTGTAGGCTTGGGAGAAGGACCTGGTAATTTGCTCCCAAAAATCAATCCACCAATTAAAACCCTATGAATAGCAGAGAAACACTGACAATAGTGTTTCGCCCGTTGTACATGGGGTCACTATGAGTCAGATACCTACTCAATGGTACCTAACAACAAGAAGCACAAAATATAAAATCTTGAGCATCTGTTGTGGTTTGTATGGAAAATGTCCCCCAAAGGTCATGTGTTGAATATATGGTTACCAGCTGATGGCACTGTTTGTGGAGGCTATGGAACTTTGGAAGGTGGTGTCTAGCTTTGCAGAAGTGAGTCCTTGGGGGCAGGCCTTTGGAGTTTACCCAGGACCCCTGGTTCTGGTTGCTCTCTAGACCTGATCTGCCATGACGTGATGTTCCCTGCCATGATGTGATGTTCTCTGCCAGAACACCACCACCACTTGTCTGTCCACCATGCCTCCTTGTTTCTATCAACTATGATCCTCTAAACATGAGCCACCAATACATCATCCCTCCCATTAGTTTGTTTTGGTTAATTTCTCTGCCAGAAAAACACATGAGCTGAGTAACACAGCACTCTATGTGATTAGAAATTTGGGTGACATTTGGAGTTCAGGAAAGAGGTGAAATCTTACCTGGGAAGCTGAGACAGGAAGAACTTGCAAATCAAAATGACAAATAGGGAAGGTGTTCTGATTATGTTTTAAGCCACAGAGCTATTATTAAGGACTTATTTGTTCATAGATATTAATTTTATATATTCTACCTTAGGGGAGGCAGCATGACATCATGGTCAAGATTATGAGTTACAGATTGCTCAGTTTTGAGTTTAAATCCACGTACTTTATTCTTTGTGCATTTTTGGACATGCTTAGACTTCAGTTTCCTCATCTTTGTAGTGAGATAGTCCTGTCCTAACAGTATGTGACAGCTCAAACATTGTGAAATGTTGCTTTACCTAAATCTTTTAGCATAGTGCCAAATGCAGGCCCATGCACTGCTTTAAAATGTACTTGTGATGGATAGTTAGTAGGTTCACTTTTGAGAACTGGCAAGCCTCTGAGGTACCCCTGAAACTCAGTATGTGTTTATGACTCTGTAAACAGGCGTAAATTTAGGGCTACACCAAAGTTCTGCAGAAAGTTTAGAAAACTTCCATGCAGGAGATGAAGTCTAAATCATAGCTTCCAGGAGAGCACCTAAGACCAAATCAAAAGCCATACATACCAGGTGCCTCAAGCTCCCATCTTCACTGCAGCACCCCACTATAAATTCTTTAAGTTGTGTACTAAGACAATACCCTGACTTGTGAACTGGACAGAACTTCAGAGATTAAGTGTGACCTGAGGATAGGAAGCATTCTGAGCAAGCTGCTACTAGTGAAATTATTGCTAGAGATTGCTGACCACTTATTTATGCACTTCAGGAAATCAGTGTGGGGGGCATTTAATTTGGGTAAGGATATTCTGAAAATTTTCCATAGGTTGAGTTGCATATAGAAGGTGTGGAGACAGGGCACTCAGTGCTCCCATCAGAATTGTAACTGTGAAAACTAAGCCAGAGATGTTGTTATTGTTGTTGTTAGGTGCCGTTGAGTTGGTATCCGACTCATAGCAACCCTCATAGGGTTTTCAATGGCTGACTGTTTCAGGATTGCCCTGGGAGTGGATTGCCAGGCCCTTCTCCCATTTTTGTGGTGCTGGGAATTAAACTCGGGACCTCAGAGATTGCAGCGCAGCGCTCTACCCACTGTGCTAAATCCCAGCCCAAGCCAGAGATAGCATCCTCATTTTCTCAGAACTGCCTGAAATAGAAAATAGGGAAAGAAGAGGTCATCTATAGAGTGCTCACATCTTTGGCCCAATCAAGCAAAGTCTTTCCCCTCTGATCTTAATATTTTTTTCCAAAACAGGGAAGTAAGAGGAGAATTGTGAGAATTTGCACACGTTTCAATAAAAAGACCATATAGGAAAAAGTTAATGAAAGGATGTTGAAAAGACTATACAAAATAATAGAAATGAAAAAGAGAAAGTGGAAAAAGTACAGGAGAGGGAAAGAGAAATGATTGACAAAAGCTGTGTACAATTAATAAAGACATTGAATGTTGTTGTTGTTATTGTTAGGTACTGTCTAGTCAGGTCCAACTCATAGTGACCCAATGTACAACAGAATGAAACGCTACCCAACACTGTGCCATGCCTGGAACTATGTCAGGCTTCTCTGCTATCCATAGGGTTTTCGATGGCCGATTATTTCCAGAATGGGCTGTGGTTCCTTCTCCCAAGCCTATAGTACTCAGTACTCCCAGGTGCTCTCCCATTCAAGTACTAACCAGCCCTCCCCGCCTCCACCCTGCTTTGCTTCCAAGATCTGATGGGTTCAGATGCCAGGGTGGTTGGGCTGTAGAATAGAGATACAAAAATGCAGGCAATGCTTAAGGGGTTCATGGAGAAGTGCAGTGACACGGAGGAATAGATATCCTCTTTTCATATATATATATATATTTTTTTAAATTTATTATACACCTCAGGCACTGGAAAGCATGATAATAGGCCATGATTCTTTGGTTTTTATCAGCAAATCCAATATAAACTATCTCCAGCATGAAAGGAGAAAGAAGAGACTTATTGCAATTTTATATGAGTACTTCATGGGACTGAAAAGCAAGAATGCAGAACCCACAAGGCTAGAAACCAAGCCTGGGAAACATTAGGTTCTTGCCTCTGTTCCTGACTCTACAAGCACTTTCTTCTCTCTCTTGCTGCAGCCTGATTTCTCTGCCTTGCTGGAATTCTTGGGGGCCACCCAACAGAGTATCCTTACAGCCAACTACAGAGAGTTCACAGTCCCAGAGGAGAATCTCTGTCACTCAGTTTAGGCCACATAAAGCAGTATAACTTTACTTTTTTATGGATCCATGGAGTCAAACCTAATGAACAGACTATTTTGTATATGTATCTGTATACACACCCATGTATATGTGTAATGCTGATAAAGCCTTATGTAAGTTTCAGTATTACTAATCACTTCTTGAGAATGTGCTGGAACTTGTCCACTCATCAGAACCACATTCTTTGGCAATCATGATATAGGTATTATAAATTCAGTTTATAAAATAATTCACTGCAACTGAATAGGGATTTCAGTGAGTAGGAAAATTGGACTGAATATAGGATGGAGGTGAAGAGTCACTCATTTAACAAACATTAATTGAGTACCTATTAAGTCCAAACAGCTGAAAACTGAGGATTCGATGTTGAAGAGCCATATTTCCTTACATTGAATTTATAGTCTAGAAAAAATGAATATTATGTCAACTTTCAATGCTCAACTTTGAAAAGAGAGGTTTTAAATTGGCCAATATAGTTTTCATATATCAAGTGTAATTCATCTCTATAATATCTATCAGTGATTTCAACAAGGTACTGTCTCTCCTGGCCTGTGCATTGGATGGGTTTAGCTGAGTGGTTCTTCCTTGAAATCTCTCATGGAGAAGTCACCTGGCATGGCAGTGATCAGAAGGTTCAGTTGGACAGGACATCTATGGTGGCCCAGTCAAATGGCTGGCAGTCAATCATGACTGTCCACTAGGAAGGTCAGCTGGGGCTGTGAACTACAGGACCTGCATTTGGATTTTCTATGTGACTTTAATTTGAGCTCCTCCTAGCAAGATAGCTCTGACAGAGAACATAGCAAAGGTGAGCACAGAGCAGAGGCAGTTTCTTAATAACCAGGGAGGATAATAAATTAAGCACAGTTGAGAGCTACACTAAGAACAAGCATAATGTAACTGCCACTATGTTCCACTGATCAAAGACATACAAAATAAATGCTACCACTTGATCAGGAGATTATTAAGGCCACATTGCAAAAAACAATGGCAAATTAGAAATATTTTCAGATATCTTTGAAAACACCATCTGACACAGATAGAAATGTCGTTGTTTCCAGTAGTGTTTCATTTCACATTATTTTGACCTAATACTAAAACTTTTAGATACAATAAATCAGCATCTAGCAAAACAAGGTGGTGCTACCTACCATTTCCTATGGGAAAGGAAATAACTCAGTTAGAAAGAAACTCCCTCTTATGGTAAGTACTACCTTAGTTCTAATTTATACACACCCCTTGTAGTACAGGAATAAGTTTTTAATATCCAGGGCAAGACAACAAATTTAAACATAGTCTTTGTGTTGCTTTTAGGTACCATTGAGTCAGTGACCCTTACAGGGTTTTCAGTGGCTGATTGTTTTCAGGATTGCCTTGGGAGTGGATTGCCACATCCTTCTCCCATTCTTGGCATGCTGGGAATTAAACCTGGGACCTCAGAGACTGCAGAGAGGTGCTCTACCAACTGAGCTAAATTTAAGTCAGTTCTGACTAATAGTGTCCTTCAGAGGGTTTTCAATGGCTGATTGCTTTGGGATTGTTTCAGCAATGGGCGGCCAGATCCTTCTCCCATTTTTTGCAGTGTTGGGGATTGAACCCAGGGCCTCTGAGAGCACAGAGCAATACTCTACCAACAGAGCTAAACTTCAGCCCAAATATAGTCTTTAGAGATAATAAATCTAATGCTTATTTCAGGATGTCATATCTTTTCAGTTCTTCCTCAATTCAACAAAAATTTTTGATTTATTAAAATAATTTATAGAGCTGGGCACCATGGCACATGCCTGTAATAGCAGCAATTCAGGGGGTGGAGGCAGGAGGATGGTGAATTTGAGGCCAAAGATAACAAGATCATGAGTTCAAGGCCAGAGGCAGCCTGTGTAACTTAGCAAGACTCTCTCTCTCAAGACTAAAATAAAAGAAAATTTAAAGGCCTAGGGATGCAGCTCAGTAATAGAGCACTTGGAAAGTATGTTCAAGGCCCTGGATTCAATCCCCCAGTAACAATAAAGTTATAGGATATTGTTTTAGGCTATATAAAAGTACACAAGCCAGAACTCATGTCTTCCTAGAAGATACAAACTTTGCTAAATGGCAGAAAAATATCATGTCTTCTTCAGGATTAGTGTGAGTGACAGTTAATGCTTCTTTTATTAGTGAGTGGTTCCTCCCATAATAGCTGCCAAAGAAAGTTGCACAAGATACAGAATTAGTCTTGAGTAGAATGCCTTTTAATGTGCATTCATTGAGAAATAAGTTTAATCATCTCTTATTTACCCACTAAGAGAGACAATATTACTTGAAAAGTCTCAATGTTTTTTCCCTAGTGCTTCACATAAAAAAGAACTATGCGTAATTTTTATAATAACTAACATAAACTAACTTTGGAAAATTGTTAGCAATGCTTTATATTTGAATAGTGTCACTAGGTAGCCTTGGAGAGCCCCAAAATGTTCTCCCAATGCTTAAAGTTTTCTCTCTCTCCATGCATTGTAGTCTTTTGAAAAAGACAATTTACTTAAGTAGGTACTTAGAAAATCTTGGATGGTAAATAAGTGATTCTCATACAGCAAGAAGAGGACAAAGTATATTAGAAGTTCTCAGTTGCAGTTTTTCCTGACAAGCCCTTCCTCCTGCCTTTCGTTTTTGTACAATGAAGAAAACTTCATCCTGTATTTCACGTTTCCCATAAACAAAGTTTCGTTCCCCTCTCATAGCTCCCACCCCTGGTGTAAACCTTGCTGCTGTTTATTGGCATGCCTAAACCTGATAACTCCCAAGCTCCCTGAATGATGAGATTACAAAGAAAGTAGCAGGAGGCTGGCTCAGTAGAGGACAGTTTGACTCAATTGTGAACCTGTGCTGGGTATGTGGTCAATGAATTCTGGGGTGGGCTCAGGTGGCTCAGTGAAGAAGGCTACCTTCTAGGGCTATATGACTTCAATTTTAAGCATTTTATTTACCATTGGGCTTATGCAGTTTTTTCATGATCTTAAAGTAAATTGAGCAAGCCAATAAATAATGCAAGGGTCATCCATTTTGAAGCCTTTTCCCCCCAAAAAATGTGATTCACTTAGATCTTTGGGAAAATACTTAACAAGGAACAAGGCAATATAATGGACCAGTGTTTCAAGCACTCCATTTCATTACTCATGTTAATAGCAGCATCAATAACCTCAGCTGCTAGCAAGTGATTACTTGATTAAAATGAAACGAATTTTACATTTTTGTCCACCTCTCCCCCAACAAATAGAAACTGTGGACCAAAACTTATAAGATTTAAACAAATGTTCTTTTTTCTTGTTTTTAATGCTGGGGATTGAACCCAGGCCCTCGTGCATGAGAGGCAAATGGTCTACCACTGAACTACAACCCTAGCCTCTAAAAATACTCTTAATGCAGCCTGTATTGGTTGTATGTTAGGTAAAACCTTTTACCCCCCAAAATAAAATCAAGTATTTTTTTCTTTATAGACTATCCATTTATTGTTCACCTAAGAATCTCATTCTTCTTCTCAAGCTTGTTGAACTACACTGACCCACTTAAAAAAATAAAACTGACTTCAGTTATCCTGGCCCATACTTCCTGATGTATAATATCCAGCTATCTCCAGATACTGAAAAATGTTTAGGGTAAAGAATGTTGTTGTTGTTGTTGTTGTTAGGTGCCGTCGAGTCAGTATCCGACTCATAGCGACCCTCATAGGGTTTTCAATGGCTGACTGTTTCGGGATTGCCTTGGGAGTGGATTGCCAAGCCCTTCTCCCATTTTTGCGGTGCTGGGAATTGAACTCGGGACCTCAGAGACTGCAGTGCAGCGCTCTACCCACTGAGCCAATCCCAGCCCACAGGGTAAAGAATAAGATAACTAAATTAAAATTTGAGACAACATGTCCAAATTTCAGAGAATAAAGGAGGAAATGCTCTTTTCAGTCCACTATGGGACAACAACAGTAGAATTTGAAAAAGATAAAAAGAAATATTGACTAATGCCCAAACACTTCCATTAAGGGCAGGCAAGTTGTGTTTCATATGGGAATCTAGGACATTCCAGCTCTGGGTCTTCAATACTCCTTCTCTTCTACCCTTGGATGACTCATTTCCACAATCTGGTTTAGCTGGTCTCTCCTCATCTAGAACTCTTGCTGAACTGGTCTATTTTCTGAACAAGATAAATTTCCCAGTAGCAATTCCATAATCTCTTTCTCATGAGATATTTTGCAAGAAAGCTCTCCCTTTGGCATGTAACTTAGTACATTATGTAATGCATAGATTAATATTGCATTCGTCCCAAGACCAGTTACCTGGCAAGCTCAACTGTCTAGAACACATCCAATAATTAGGAAGATGAAAAGTTATGTGAATGTCCAAAAAAACCTTACAGAATATTACAGGATATTCTCCTGGATACTAACTCAGGACTTATTTAATTCTTTAGGTAAAATTTTTACGTGTTTAATCAACCAACTTCCTATTCTACCAGAAGAGGAGCAGGGACACTGTAGAAGCAGGGACACTGGTAATAACCAAAGATAAACTTGATAATGGGTTTAGTTGGGGGCACATGCCTGTAATCCAAGCGACTTGGGAGGCAAAGGCAGGCAGAGGAGGTCTGCGTAATTTAGTCAGACCCTGTCTCAAAAAGTAAAAACGGAAAATGGGTTGGGGGTACAGCTCAGTGGTACAGCACTTGCAAAGCATGAAAGCGTGAGGCCCTGGGTTCAACCCCCAGTACTGCAATAAAAAAATAAATAAATACATAAATAAAAATAATGAAAGGACTAGAGGTTCAGCTTAGCAGAAGAGCACTTGCCTCACATGTACGAGGCCCTGGTTCAACCCTCAAGTAATGAAAAGAAAAAATACAAATGAACTTCCCATGGTCCTACAATGAAGCCCACCTACTGGGTCAATGAGACTCATGATTCGGATGGAGCTTTCAGGGAGCACCAGAGTGTCCTAAACATGAACAGGAAACACAGGTTCACCAACAAATCAAGGGGCACCACCACATGAATGATATGAACCCTGCACCTCTCTTCCCACCCTGTGTGAGAAGAAAGAATGCTAATAGAGACAACACAGGGAGGATATCCTCAGAGATAAAATATATTCCATGACCAAGAAATTGGATTCTACTATTTCTTAATCCTGAAAACTAATAAAGATCTTTAGGAAATTGAAAATATATGATATCAGAATGAAACATCTCACAAGAAAATTGGAAAATAAATCTAGGAAATCTCCAAGATGGCAGAACAGACAAACAATGGTAGAGAATAGTTTCATTATTATTTTTCAGTTTAATGTATCAAGCCTGGATGTGCATATCCCCTCAGTAATACAGAAAAACTGAACTGAAAAAAAAACATTTGGAGGGAGAGAGCTGATGAATGATAAGCAAATGAAAATATAAGACAATTAACTGAAAAATTTGTATAAGGAAAGTAGTACACTAATTGGTCCATTGGAAATACTTGAATATATAGTACAAATGGAAACACTAAATGAATGTAAATAAAAATTGTGTTAGTACCATATTGAGAAAAGGAGGTAGAGGAAGGATGTTAGGGGGCAAAAATAATTTACTATCATATAAATTAATAATGCTTAAAATTGATAAAATAAGAAAAAGCAACAAATATACAGAAATACAGAATTAAATAGTGGGAACAAAAGCTTAAGGTGATTGCTTTTGGGGAGTGAGATTCAGATTAAAAGTCAGAGGAACTAATGATGTGTACCTTTTTAAGTCTTTAAAAACTTTATATTTTTTAAAACCAGGAGCAAGATTACTTTGAGAAATTAAAAACGAAAGGTTTTTTCAAGTCAAAAAAAAGCGACTGACTGTCCTTTGACCAGTGGTTGTGGCTCACTGAAAGCCCCTGTATAGTATAAGACACCATGCTTAGGAATTTCCTAAGCAACAGAGTAAAGTGTAAGGTAATACATGTCAGGATCTAGATATGGCTATCTTTGAGGTCTGTATTGTTCCTCTGTCAGTGCATGTGTCCTCAGATTGTTGAAGTTCTAAGTCTCTGAGAGTCAGGATTTACAAAGCTGTGAAACTTTGAAGTAAATCCTCTATTTCAGTGTTTTTCAAAGTGTTTTCCTCAGACCCTGCATGGTAGGTCCCTTTATGGTCAATGACAGACCCTCACTCTGTTTGGCAATTAAAATAAAATGTTTTTTTTAACTTACAATAATAGTTCTTATATATTTCATAAATTTGAAAAGTTATATTAATTATAATTTTTTTGTAGTACTGGAACCAGAGCCTTGTGCATACTTTGCGAGTGCTCTACCACTGGGCTGCACCTCCAGCCCATTTTATTAATTTTTTACCTTGAGACAGGGTCTCCCTTCGTTACAGGCTGTCTCTGGCCTTAAACTTGCAATCCTCCTGCCTCTGTCTCCTGAGTTACTGAGATTAGAGGCATGGACCACCGCCCCACTCCTAATTATAATTTTTAATAAAGGCTCATATTCTAATAATTCCTAAGCTTGTAGAGGTTAGACTGCACTGATCAGAAACTCTTGCTTAACTTTCATCTGAACTGTCTCCTTTTGTGGCATTTTTTAATTCAGGTGGATCCCATCACTTACATTTTTTTATTTCCATTTGTGTGTACCACTGAGCTGTACCACTGAGCTACACCTCCAGCCCATTTGTTTACTTTTTGAGACAGGGTTTCGATAAATTATACAGTCTTCCTCTGGTCTCGAACTTGTAATTCTCCTGCCTCTGCTCCTGAGTGGCTGGGATTATAGGCATGTGACACTGCACTTGGCTTATTTACATTTTTCAATGACAACATCCCAATGCAAAGAAAATATATGTTGTTGTTGTTGTTGTTGTTAGGTGCCGTCGAGTCGGTATCCAACTCATAGCAACCCTGCATACTACAATAGGCGAAACACTATTGTCAGTGCTTCTCTGCTGTTCATAGGGTTTTCAATGGCAGATTGATTTTTGGGAGGGGGTTGCCAGGTCCTTCTTCCAAAAAGAAAATATATACATGTCTCAAAAGTAATTCACTAAATATTAAAAGGAGTGAAGAAAATAATAATGTAAATACTATACCTGAGAAAAAACTGGAAGTATAAAGAGTAGCACTCCAATATGACTATAAATTGTGAATCTGCGTGAGCTAAAGCAAATAAATCTGAATATGCAATGATTTTGCACAAGCAGCCAAAAAGTAAAGTGTGATGAAGTGTAGTGACAAACATTAAGATAAACAAACTCTATTGGAAAATTGATTCCCTGCCACCAGTTCCAGTGCATTATCTGTTAAAACACTGTTTGTCATGACATACAGCCCCAAAGGATTCCATGAACAGTAACTCTGCTTCTAAAATCAATCTATTTTACAAAACTATACAAAATTAGGCTCTTCAGATATAATTGTTTATTTCTTAGAAGGCATATAAATTACTAAACCACACACTTATATTTATTCAAATGTATGCACCTGTTATACTTTATTACTGTGAAGTTTTTAAGACAACAACAACCACAAAGTCAGTGTCATATTGGAAAGAAAACAATATAATCTTAAGAGAAAACATGTCCAAACAACATGTCTTACCAGGTATCAGTAACATATAACACGTAACAATTAAACAACGTCATGCCAGGCATGGTGGCACATAGCTATAATCCTAGCATTTGGGAGGCTGAAACAGGAAGATTAATACCAGCATTTGAGAGACAGAGGCAGGAAGATTGCAAGTTCAAGGCCAGAAGCAGTCTGTGAAACTTAGTGTCTCAAAATAAAAAATAAAAAGTGCTAGGTCGACCATGCCTAGCATGGATTCTACTTCCAAGTACTGAAAAACAAAGTCATATTCCCTAAGACTTAGAAAAAGACAAGCCAGCAGAACAGAGATTAGATGTTGACTCAAGCATATATAACTATGAACTTGACATATAATGGAACTGATGATTGAAATCAGTGAGAAAAGAGTAACAGATTCAATAAATTGTTCTTGAATTGTTGCTTATTCATATGCAAAAATTAATCTGGAATGTTTAAGAAATGTTAAGATAGAGTGTTAATTCCATTATATAGGAGTTCCAGAGGAAAAAATTAGAGCAAATGGGAGCATGGTATATTCAAGAAGATAATGGCTGAATATTTTCCAAAATCAACTGAAAATATACTAATAAGTCAAGCTACACACACACACACACACACACACACACACACACACACACACGGCTCTCATGAATAATTTTTTCTTAAAAACCATTGAGCTTGAGCTAGAATCTTTTTTAATACAATTTTTACAAAAAGGATAAAAATGAGCTTGAACAAATTTCTTATAAAACTTGAACATCAACAGAATTTTTATTGGCCTGCTAAGGAATAAATAAAGAAAAATTCAGCCATTGGTAAAAATTGTTTTTCAAATGATATTGTTAAATGTTACAGAATATAAATGGTATACAGTGGAGAATAGCAATAGTTTTCTATGTGCTGGCAGATAATTCACTCCACAGTTACACAATCAGCGATGATCATTTAGATGTAAGCATATATGCAATACATACAAATAGAAATATTTGATGACTTTTGTTTTATTATTACTGAAAACTCAGACTACATGAGAGTGGAATTTTACTTTGGTTAATTGGTTTTCTTTCTGAGCCATGATATAGGCCAGGGCATGGCAAACTATGACCCACAGGTCAAATCTGGCCCAAAACCTATTAATCTGCCAGTTTATACTTTATTACTTTTATAGGATTAAATGACTAAAATAAAGAGTAATACTTTCTGTCACATGAAAATTGTGTGAAATTGACATTTCAATACCTAATAGTTTAGTCTTAGCACAGGCACATTGTTTGTTCATGGTTGTTGTCATGCTACAATGGCCAGGTAGCTGCAACAGAGACCACAGAGCCCACGAATCCTAAAATACTGTCTGATCATTTACAGAAAAAGTTTTACTGACTCCTGCCACAAACTCCAAAATAGGCAATTCAAATGATCCTGCTGGATATACAGGAAGGAAAAGAGATAAATTGCTGATAAGGTAGTTTATTCTTTAACATAAATTTATATACTACTTTATTCATAGGTACAAGTTATGTAGAAAATATGTCACCTGATTATGAATGATTTAGCATTGAATCAAATTGTGAAATTTATTAATATAATTAAACTGTAATAGTGACTATAGCTCCTTTCTTCATGTCCTGTGAAGAAACCATAAGTAAGTCAATGGTTATGCTTTTCCATAACACAGTAACCTCACATTCGAAGAGGAAATTGTTTGCATGAGTTTTAGAAAGGAGAAATGAAATGAAAACACAGTATCATGCTCTTGAAAATGCTAGTAAAGATCATACTTTTAGTTTCATGTTGTGATACTCTATTAAATAGTCAAAATCTAACACTTTAAGAACAAAATCTCACAAGTTCATACGTTGAAAAGAGATAAATTTTCCTAAAAAGACAAAGTTGTGGCTCAAGTATTGCATTATTGCTGAACTCTTTTTAAACCTTGATATTTTTTCATTCTTCAAAGAAATCAATAATATATTATTGTGCAAATATTAAGTACCCTACCTGAGTTTTCAAACAAAACATGAAGAAATGTTCCAGAGTTAAATAAAACCTGCAAGTTCAACCTTATATTGTTACTATTGTTTTAGTATGGTAACTCATATACCTGTGTCTAACAAAGTGATGAAAGTCATTTACAGTGAGTGATCTCTCCTTAACTTTCAGGTTCACACTCAATACAAACATGGAAAATTGATTGTTATCAAACAGTTGCTCCCGTCCCCAGGGATGTGCAAATGTTGTTTTCTAATTCATTTGAGATGAAGATTAAGATGTTGTTGTTGTTAGGTGCCGTCGAGTCGGTATCCGACTCATAGCGACCCTCTGTACAACAGGGGAAACACTATTGTCAGTGCTTCTCTGCTGTTCATTGGGTTTTCAATGGCAGATTGATTATTTTTGGGAGGGGGTTGCCAGGTCCTTCTCCCAAGCCCACAGCTTCTGGTGTTCCCTGGCGGTCTCCCATCCAGGTACTAACCAGGCCCGACCCTGCTTAGCTTCTGAGATTTGACAGGATCGGATGCCACAGGGCTACAGCTGCAGGCAAAGATAAGATAGAAAACTTATAGATATGAAACTTCACTGTGCCACCTTCAGGAAGATTGTACATACTGTCACTTCTTTCCATGATTTGAAACAAAGATCACTAACATTTTCTTTTCTTTTTTCTTTTTTTTTTTTTTTTTTTTTTTTGGTTTTGTTTTCTTTTGAGGGTTGAACCCAGAGCCTCACACATACTTTGCAAGTGTTCTGCCATGAGAAAGCACACCCAGCCCATTTTTTGTTTTTTATCCTGAGTCAGTGTCTCACTAAGTCAGGCTGCCTCTGGCCTCAAATTTGCAATCCTCCTGCCTCCACCTCCCAAATTGCTGGGATTACAAACATGAGCCATTGCACCGGGCTTGCTTTCCATTTTTTAATTGCAATGAACTCTTTCTTTTTTTTTACTTGCCTAAAAATTGGTGACCAAATTTGCATATAAGTGGCCCACAGCCACTAAAATAAACTTGGATAAAATGCTCTAAAGAAAGAATAAATACCCTTGTTGTTAGAAGTGAATAATAAAAATGCCATGAAGAGAAAAATGAAGTGGAATTTGATGAACAGGTAGGGCTTTGATGTAGATAAATTTTTCAACCCAAGAATTATACACATTATTCCAGCAAGGCATAAAAATGTGATAATCAAAGCTAAGTTTAGGTTAGGAAGCAAACGAGTTCCTGGGAGTAAAAAATTAGTATATAAGAGATAGAAAATGATGGCCAAGGTAACTAAAATTTTGTTTGTTTCATACACTGATAACAAATAAAATTTCATTTATTTTTGAAGTTCAGAGTTTAAAAAAAAAAAGTTCCAAATCTCTACCAAACATAAATGTATATGCCTTAAAGAATTTCCAAGTCTGATTATAAGTGCCCAGAACAGGGGGTTCTTACAAAGGAGAAGAAAGTTCCCATAAATATGGACAAAGATTAAAAGGTAACATGTTCCAATAAGCACACTGACTAGAAAAAAAAGATAAATTATTTCCAACTGGAATTTTAAAGCCTGCCCAATTATCCATTAAGTTGGAGAGTTAAAAAGAAGTAATTTTTAGAAATACATCCTTAAAAATTTAATTCTATTCATCCATTTGCAGAATATTTTGGAGAATATGCTCCCCCAAAATAAGGGAATGAACCAGGGAGGAAGATATGGAATCTAAGAACCAGAGCATTCAACACAGGAGGGAGGCCCAGAAAATCTCCTATGATGTGAATGAAGATTCCATGGACATCATTAAGCAGCAGGCCAGAGATGTTCCAGTCCTGAACAGGAAAGGCCACAAGACTTTGGAAGGCTTCTTAAAGAAGATGAAAATAATACAGTATCTAATTTGTTTTAAAATATTAATTAGAGGTCTGCCCAATTAGGGGAGAGACTCTGAGACCAAGGGGGGAGCAAGTGGCAAAGCAGAGCTGCCAATCTCATGGTGGGGGTGGGGAGGGAAGGGAAAGGCGGGGGACAAAATATACTCTTCAAGGGCACACCCCCAATGATCCACTTCCTCCAACGAAGCTCTGCCTCCCAAAGTTTCCAGCCCCACTTCCCAACAGCCCATTAAACTTTGAACCTATAAGTGGATTGATGAGGTCACAGCCCTTATGATCCAATCACCTTCCAGGAGCCTCATCTGAATACTGCTGTACCAGGGACTATGCCTTCAACACATGAGCCTTTGGGGGACATTAAAGGTACAACTCATAACACCATGGAACGATACCCTTGAGAGCTGGAAATGTCTGGGGTATCAAGCCATGAGACAATTCAAAATATTGCTTAAGCAAGTAAACGACTCTCATAAGTAGAACATGATCATTTTTCAAATCAATTAGTTTTCTTTGTTGCCACAAAATAGTAGCAGGGCCTAATCCAGAAACAAGGAAGTAGATCATGAAAGTGCTTCTGATGATCAATCACAAGGCAACTTTGAGCATTATCCCATAAAAGGACTTCGAGGAACTTGATGCTATTGTGGGAATAAAACTATTTTTTTTTTCTCAGTACCCGAGAGTTGAACCAAGGACCTCTCATATGCTTTTTTGCAAGTCCTCAACCACTGAGCACTCAGAGTCTACCTGAGAACTGAGTTATGCAGGCTGCCACTGGCTTTGAACTTGTGATTCTCTTGCCTCCACCTCCCAAATCACTAGAATTGAAAGCCTGGTTTAAAATTATCATTTCTACCTACTATTTAAGTAATCAAGTGTCAGAAATAAAAGTGATGCTGAATCACTTCTTATTTTAAAATAAATACATTTCCATATATCTAATTAATATCTACATTTCAACAGCAATTTTGCCATTTAGGGCCAATAATCATTTATCAACACATATAAGACATTTATGCTATTTTGATTAATTACATATCAGTAATTATGTCATAGTTGGAGTCCTATGGTTACTTGAATTTTTTACAAGTGTATTTTAAATAACATATTTTAGTTGCAGAAAAGTAAAAAACTGAAAAAAAATGTATATATATATATATATATATATATATATAGTGATGGAAATGGAATTTATATAAGCAGAAAATAGAAAATGCAAATTTTCCAATTCTTATGAAAGCTTGTCTCTCTCACGTGTGTGTGTGTGTGTGTGTGTGTGTGTGTGTGTGTGTGTGTACATGTATATTTAGGTTAAAAAAAAAGGTTGGCTAGGGGGAAGTGGTACTGAGTGGTTCTAACTACTCTGGAGGCTGAGGCAGAGGTGGGAAGATCACTTGAGCTCAGTAGTTCAAAGACAGCTGGGGCAACATAGTGAGACCTTGTCTTAACAATTAATGAATTAAGGGATTGTTTAATTAAATAGAAGGATGAGGCCTGGCAGGGTAGGGAGAGAGGGGCATCACACAAACAAAGCGTAAGCTCCTTATTCTCCCTTCCCCACACTTCACAATATAACTTGTAAATGGAGGGTGATAGGTATTAAATTGTTATGATATTTAGATTTCTTTGTCTATGCAGAAAAGGTATCATTAACTTTATTTTAAAATGTCGATATTTAAAATACACCAGGAATTACGTTTTATTTATTGTAAGATAAAATAACTAAATCCTTATCTTGAATAGTTTTATATATAAACTTAAACTATTTGAGGTGGTTCATAATTTTTTAGAATATTTTAGGAAATCCAAAATGACATATTTTGCAAAACAAGTGTCAAAAGCTGACTTTTCTGTGGTTCCGTTTATAGGTGAATTCATACTCCCCTCTGGTGGTTAAAATGGTCAAGAACACATGAAACTTGAACATGCAGCATTTGGGAAAAAAATTCATTTCTTTTTGTTGCATTAAATAAACAGCAAGCTTTATGAACTCTGGATATAGTAAAAGGATTTTGAAAATTAGGATTTCACAACTCAGTGAACCATGAAAAACAACTTGTCTGCCCTCTCTGCTCATTGTCAGTTTTTTCTCTCTACTGAATCACTTCCATTGTTGAAAAATAGCCTCAACCATCTGCTTTTTTTAAATAAATAAATAAATAAATAAATAAATAAATAAATAAATAAGCAATTCACTCCACCTCCCCAAAAAATCATCCTTGAACTCCACATACTTTCTTCTTTTTTCTCTTTCTCTTTCCTTACCTTTTCTGTCTTTGTTTCTTTTTCTCCACCTCCTCCTCCTCCTCCTCCTCTTCTTCTCCTCCTCCTTCTTCATTTTCTTCTTCTTCTCCCCCCTCCTTTTTCTTCCTTTTCTTCCTTCTTCACTAAGTTGCTTAGGCTGGCCTTGAACTTCCAATCCTACCACATTAACCCCTCCCCAAGTAGCTAGGCTACAGCCACATGCTACCACACCTGGCCTCCACATATTCTGTATAGCTATTGATCTATTTTTCTGTTCTCCTTCACTATTAAAATTCTTGAAAAACCTGATATGTTCACACTATTTCCTCACCTCATGTGCTTTTCTGAATCAAACCTATTTGGAATTTTCCTCCACTTAGTTGAGACTTCTTTTGTTAAAATCTGAAATTAGTTCTCTGATACTAAATGCAGTGATACCTATTCCATTTTTACCCTAAGTCCTTATCAGCTTTCGACAGTTGATCACTTAATGAGAAAATATATAGTATGTGAAAACAGTCTCTTAATGATGACTTTATGGTAAAAAACATAAGCCACTAAAGCAACCTAAATAGAAAAGGATCTGTTGAAAAAAATCTAATATCTTCTCACAAAATCCAAGGGCAGAAAATAGAGCCAAGCCCTTATAATAAATAACTCACTAGGCTTTTCCGGTTGTGCAAGTTCTTTGTTTCTTCCTTCTCTCTGTATATCTACCTCATTGCTTTGCTCTTTTGAAGACTACCAAGCTGTAACTTCCTAGGTTAGAGGATCAACAATTCCTATGAAAGAAAATACAGACAGTCCACTTTAAAGGAAATGTCTATCTTTCCCAGTTAGCTATGGCTGGGAAGTGGCAGGATCACAGTGATGGTTAATTTTATGCATCAACTTGGCCAGGCTGTAGTGCCTGGTCTGTTCAAAAACCAGTCTAAATGTTGCTGTAAAGGTATTTTTTAGGTGTGATTAGTATACTTGCCTAACTGCTTTGACATTGGCACAAATATGTTGCAAACGTGTCATTAAAACAGAGGCATTCATTATTTTATAATCATATAGACTTAAAAATACAAATCCAGCCAGAAAAATTTTGCATCAAATATATCACATAGTATATTTCTGTATAGGGCTAGGTTTTGCTCAGTTGGTAGAGCACCTGCTCTGCACTCTCTGAGACTCTGGGATTGATTCCCAGCACTGCAAAAATAGAAGGATGTGGCAATCCACTTTCAAAGCAATCTAGAAACAGTCATTGAAGAGCCAATGAAGGTCATTATGAGCCAGACCCAACTCGATGGCACCTAACAACAGTATTTTTCTATATATGTTTGAATTTATACAAATTAATTATAAAATCTTTGGGCCAAAGTAAATAGATAATGCATAAACAAAAAAAAAGTTTTTGCCAAAAGACATAAATATCCATGTCAGTTTTGAAAAATAAAGGCACAAAAAGGATAAATTTCCCGTACTGTATAGTAAAACTGTAATAATATGATAATAAAGTAGACAGATAAATAGAACACTGAAACAAAACAGATGCAAGGAATTAGACTCATGTATATTCAGGAATGTGATGTATGTCAAGGTTTCAGAGCAAATCAATGGGACAGGATTTCAGATAGTGTGGGGAAACTGGTACACAATATGGAGAAGAATAAGCCAAGCCTCTCACTTAAAACCATGAACAAAGTAGCTTCCAAGTGAATTAAAGCCTTAAATATGAAAGTTTAAACTATAAAAATTAAATAAAAGATAATGGAGGAAAGTATTTTGTGACCTATGTGCAGGGAAAGGATTTAATAAAAATTCCAGAGCTTGGTATGTGTGGCTCAGTGGTAAAGCACTCGCCTCGCATGCACAAGCCCTGGTTTCCATCCAAGCACTGAAAAAAAAAGTGACTAATAATAATAATAATAATAATAATAATAATACATTTAAATTCATAAGTCCAAACTAGAAGGCAAAGAAATGATGGATTTGACTATTACTAAGAATTTCTAGCCAGGCTAACGCCTATAATCCCAGCAACTCAGGAGGTGGAGACAGGAGGATCACAGGTTTGAAGCCAGAGACAGCCTGTGTAACTTAATTAAACCTTGTCTCAAGATAAAATAAAAATGGGCTGGGGGTACAGCTCAGTGGTAGAGCGCTTGCAAAGTACGTGGAAGGCCCTGAGTTCAGACCCTAAACACTGTAAAAAAAAAAAGAAAAGAAAAGAAAAAAGAAAAAGAAGAAGAAAAAAAGAAAGAGAAAAGAAGAGAAGAGAAAAGAAAAGAAAAAAGAAAAGAAAAGAATTTCTAGTCTAGTACTATGGCACAAACGTATAATCTGAGTGACTTGGGAAACTGAGGCAGGAGAATCACAGGTTCAAAGCTAGAGGCAACCTGCACAACTTACTGTGACCCTGTCTCAAAAGCAAAATAGAAAAGAGGGGGTGCAACTCAGTGTCAGAGCACTTGCCTAGCATGAGCAAGGCCCTGGGTTTAACTCCCCCATACTAAACAAAATAATAATAATTTCTATTTAATAAAAGATACCATGAAAAATTTAATGACAGGTAATAGATTGGTAGGAGATATTTGTTGTTGTTAGGTGCCATTGAGTCAGGTCCAACTCATAGCAACCCTATGTATGGCAGAATGAAATACTCCCTGATTCTGTGCCAGGCACATGATCTTATTTATGTTAAGACCATTGTTGCAGATACCATATCAATCCATCTAGTGAAGTGTTTTCCTTTTTTTCCTTGACCTGCCACTCTCGCAAACATGATGTCCTTCTATAGGACATAGCGTCTGTATATTCGGTCTGTACATTCTGCTGTACGTAGGGTTGCTATGAGTCGGACTCAACTGGACGGCACCTAACAACAACAACAACAACAACAACAACAACAACAGAAACAGCACAGAAAAAAGAATCACAGCTGAAAATCAATCACTGGTTTACAGGGGAGTCTGGAGAGAGACTCAAGACAATCATTGTAGGTGCACAAATGATAAAGATTAATGAAATGTTGTGGAAAATTATAAACAAAAGATAATAAAACAAAAATTGTACTCAAAAATATTTTTAAAAGAACTTGCAGATGTGGAGAAAAGGATGCAATATTAAAAAGTACACAGATTAGCAACATAAGCACATACTCTGCTTAAGTTATTGAAAGTAAGACAAAAATATTATCCACGTGTCCAAAGTAAATCATTAACTAGATAAGGGCAAAGATAAGCTGTCATCACACCTCTCCCAGAAATAAGCAATGATGCAGCAATAGCTACAAAAGGCTAAGCAAAAGGCAGTGAGACCTCCAGGCAGGGTGTCTTTCTCATCTTCAGATCCGAGTGAACTCAGAGAATACTGGGCAGTCTCTCCAAAATCATATAAATGCTGTGTTAGTGACTGTAGCTTGACAGTAATTCTTGAAGTCCGTTAGTATGTGTGCTTCGAGTTAGTACACTTTCCAGATTGTCTTGACTAGTGTGTGGGATAGCGTGTGCATCACAGTAACAGAACATCTCATAACAACTTGTGGAAGAAAGGTTTATCTGGCTGGCTCTGGCTGGCTCGTGCTCAGAGGATGTCAGGCAGTCCCTAGTGGTGGGGAGGAGAACTGCAGCGGCTGTGGTGGAGGACTTGCTTACATCAGGTGCACAGAAACTGCTGGAACCAGGGGTTAGGGAAAACCTTGAAAGTCTCTCCCTCCTGCCATCCCGCTGGTCCCCCTCCCCATGACCTACTTCTGTCAGCTAGGTCCCAAAGTTCCAAAGCCTTACAAAACTGTGCTATGTCACTGCCTGGGAATCTAGCATTCAAACATGAGACTTGAGAGCCATTTTATATTCAAACCATAACAAAGAGACAAAGAAAATGTGGTAATCTATACATACAGTGGAATATTATTTAGCTTTCAAGAAGAAAGATGTCCTGCCATTTGCCACAATATAGATGGGCCTGGAGGACATAATGCTTAGTGAAATAAGTCAGATACAGAAAGACAAATACTGCATGATGTCACATGTTGAATTTTTTAAAAAGACTAAATACACAAAGAATGAAACAGTTACCAAGGGCAAGGGGGGAAGGAGAAGAAGAGATGCAACTCAAAGGATACAAAATATCAGATACAGTAGGAATAAGTTTAGAAATCTATGTAAGTTGAGTATGAAAATTAATAAAAATTTTATTACGGATTTTTGTTAAATAATTAGATTTTAGGTTCTCTTGTCACAAACACAAAATAACTAACTATGCAAGATATAGGAAAAAATGCATTGAATAACAGAATCCACTCACCCAAGAGATGAAAGTAGAAATATTTATAAAATGATTGAGAGTGAACATTGATTAAATTTAAGTATAGAAATAAATTAATTTAGCCAGGCGCAGTGGCGCACGCCTATAATCCCAGCAGCTCGGGAGGCAGAGGTAGGAATATCGCAAATTTGAGACCAGAGGCAGTCTGCATAACTTAGCGAGACCCTGTCTCAAAAAAAAGTTAAAAAAACAAAAATGGGGGGGGGGCTGGGGGGCAGCTAAGTGATCCAGAGCTTGAAAAGAATAAAAGAACGAGGGTATGGGTTAAACCCCAAGAATGGAAAAAAAAAAAAAAAAAAAAAAAAAAAAAAAAAAAAAAAAAGAAAGAGAGAGAGAGAGAGAGAGAGAGAGAGAGGAAAGGAAAGGAAGAAATTAACCTATATAGCTTAGCTATTTTAGTTATAAATACAATATCTGTGTTGTAAAATTTGATAAATTAAAAATGTAAGCTAATTAATTAAAAATTTGGAGGGGAAAATAGGAGACAGAAACAGAAAAATGTACTGTTTTATATTTCCTACTGAGGAGTCAATAGACACATAAATTTTCTAAATAAATAGACTTATACAAAAAAATTTTTAAGTAACCATTAGAAAATTTAAAAACAGATTTTTCAAGTGATGTTTCAAGTTATCAGAAAAACACAAAGCAAATCAAATGCAATATTAAATTTAAAGAGAAAATAAAAGCATTGTAAATAGGAAAATAAGGTAAAAAGAAGATTCAATATATCTATTCTATCATTAAACAATTAAACATAAGTGAAATAAATGCATCACTTTTTCCTTGAAATTCAGAATTGGATCAAAAAACCCTCAATTCTTTGTTATACAGGAAAGTTAAATATCAAACAAAGTCAAGGAAGATAAGCCATAAAATTACATATCCTTACCATTTTGTATTCCTTCTTTGTTCCTTTTATTTTATTTTTTTCTTTTTCTGGTACCAGGAGATGAACACAGGGCTTTGCACATAATTTAGAAGAGCTCTCCTGCTAAGTAAGCTGCATCCAAGCCTATTTTTTAAAATTTTTTATCTTGAGACATGGTCTCACTAAGTTAATACAGGCTGCCTCTGACCTCCAACTTGCCTCCATCTCCCAAGCTGCTGGAATTACAGACGTGTGCTACCACATTTGCCTAGCTCATTATGTATTATTTTGTAAAATAAAAAGTGTTTTGATACTAACGAAAAGAATAGGTTGCATTAAGGGTAAGCAAGATGCCAGGTCTAAGAAGTTGAACAATGATGTAAGTAATGCAAATACCAATGACATACTTTAATGTCAATGATATTATACTTTAATTTTCAAATTGAAATTTTGATTTAAACCCAGAAGCCAATAATTTTTCTTTTTCACGAAGATGCCAGTATTAAAGCTTGTACTTTGACTTAAAATGTGAAATATAGAATTTAGTCTTGAAAATTTTAACAGAGACTGATATTAAGTTGTTTCATTATATAACTGGAATAAGCAATTAGAAATGTAGCTGCTTCTAAAAGTCATGATGATATTTGGCTTATATATTTGAGTTGTCTAGAGATAATATTGGAGCTGGGATTTAGCACAGTTGGTAGAGCACTGCTCTGCAGTCTCTGAGGTCCCAAGTTCGATTCCCAGCACCACAAAAATGGGAGAAGGACCTGGCAATTCACTCCCAAGGCAATCTCGAAACAGTCAGCCATTGAAAACCCTATAAGGGTCACTATGAGTCAGACACGACTCAACAGCACCTAACAACAAACAACAACAACAAGAGATAATATTGGAATTATCTTATTCCAACTTCTTTATTCATACTTTACTGCACTTTGATTCAATAACTCATACCTGCAATTCTTTAGTTACACCATCCATATTAATAAAGAGAAGCTGAAAAAGATGTTCATTTATTTCCATAGTTTTATTTCAAATACCCTCTTTGAAAATTGATTCCACAGTTCTATAATTTTAGGCATATAGTCTCTTCGATTTCTGAAAATTGTTGTTAACATATAAATGAACTTGTCAAAGACATACTAAGAATGAGCAAACATATTAAGAATGAGCAAATCACAACAGGCGTGGGGTTGCACATTTGTAATCCCAGTGACTTGGGAGGCTGAAGCAGGAGGATCACCAGTTTGAGTTCAGAGGTCTTGCTGAATTGTTCCTGGCCTGTTTGGCTATCTGACAATTCAAAAATTTTTGTCTCACCAACATAATTTAATAAGCCCTGTGTTTAAACTAGTAAGAGTGGATTCTGTTGTGTAATTAACAAGTTTGACCATCACTGAAAATGACAGCAGATATCATGTCCTTATAGACTGAAAGTTGGGTTTAGTTATTTGGGAGTACAAGGGCAGTGAAGATCTAATAGAAAATGGTGGAACACTGGTCTAAGGCACATAACAGAAAAATCATTACGCAGCTGATCTCTTGTCATTATCTGCAATGAAACGACTAGTAAAGATACAGTTTTGGCAGAATAAGCAAAAAAGAAACCAACTACAACCAAAATTCTTGCAGCAGTAGCACTTTTGACAACCGCCAACACACATGTCCTCCTAAAACCCAATTAAGCGTTTAATCTATATTATCCTCATATAAACAATCAGAACTCTTTGGTGTGTAAGTGGTGCCATTACATGGTGTTTATAAAATACAAAAATACAAAGATGGGTCTGGGAAAAAAAGCAAAAAGAAAGAAAAAAAAAGCTTTTAAGTCAAGTCAATAGACCTAGGAAAAGGACAAAGGAACCAGATTTTAAAAGCTTTCCCAATGAGCAAATATTAATGATTGAGTCATTAATTATGTAGATGTTATAGAAGAGCAGGCTGAAAATTATAAGACTTGTTACTTTAATAAATATAAAGACATACATATGTTCATATGTTTGTATGTGTTTCATTTATGTATCTCTGTATAACAAATTTTCCCCAAACTCAGTAGCTTAAAACAACAGTCACTGATTATTGTTTATAATTTTGCAGTTTGCACAGAGCCCAGTTGAGATGCCCTATCTCTGCTCCATTTGTTATTGGCTAGAAGGATTCCACAGAGACTGCAGGGTCCCTGGTGTTTTGACTCATACGTCTGATGCCTCAGCTGGGGTGACTGAAATGGTTTCAATCTGTCTGTGCCTCCTTGTCCACATGGGTTTCTCCTAATTCAACAGTCTGTCCCAAGCTTCTTGACATACTGAGTAAACCAAGAGAAAGAAAATGGGAGCTGTAAAATCTTTTAAGGCCTAGGCCCAAAAGTCACACAGGGAAGTTTTGACTATGTTTTATTAATCAAAGTCTCATGGCTCACCCAGATTCTGACAGCAAAAATAGGTCTCACCTCTTAACTGTAGACACAGCATGTGTGCACAGGCTTGGGAGGAATTATTGAGCTTTGGACTCTGCCTTTTGACTGTAATTCATACCATCCATATCCATGTAAAATATACTCCCCACTCCCAAGACCCCACAAAGTTTCCTTCATTTATGATATCTGACTTGAAATCCAGATGTCATCATGTGAATCAGACCTTGATGGGGATGAAACTCCTCAGGGGTTGTTCCTATTGTTCTAGAGATCTATGAAGTGAAAAAAAAAAAAAAAGATTATTTGCCTCCAAAACACCTAATATGCAATGATGACACAGGGATAACTGCAGAGAAACTTCCATTTATAAAAGAGGAATGTAAGATCTGCAGCAGTAACCAATCCTTAGCACTTCCAAAGTCCTCCTGGGCGTTCATCACCAGCATCCCTAAACCTGGGAGGAGGCAGTGTTCCTTCATTAGGGGTCAGTTCCCAATCTGGTTTTCTCTTAGTGTTTGGTTCCACCTTCTTGGCTCTTTTCATTCTTCAAAAGAAATGGCTTATTTTCTTAAAGCTTGGTGTTTTTCTCAGTCTGATCTATGCTCATAGAAACTTGGGGACCAAGGGATTTCTTTTTATTTGAACTCTCTCCCCACTTTATTCCAAGTTAAGCAATACAATTATTTTAAACATTTTGTTGGATTTTTATAAATCTTATTGGATTAGCTTGATGTCCCAAAAGACATATCTGAAATTCAGAGACAATCTTCACTGTACCTTGGACATGTCAGGATGCTGTGTGGCTTCTTAGGAGGACTTCTTAGGAGGACTTCTGGCTACCTGTGAAGGTCTGTAAGGTACAACCTTAAATATTTCAGAATTCATAATAAGAGATCTTATAGTCACACATGAGGATGATCTTTATCCTTCAATATATTTTACTAGCAACATCCTGGATTGGATCTCTGTCCTAAGGCCATTTCTTACATTGAAGATATTTTGAAGGATATATATACACACATATATATGGATATTGGCTGGGATTTAGCTCAGTGGGTAGAGCGCTGCGCTGCAGTCTCTGAGGCCCTGAGTTCAATTCCCAGCACTGCAAGAATGGGAGAAGGGCCTGGCAATCCACTCCCAAGACAATCCCGAAGTACTCAGCCATTGAAAACCCTATGAGGGTCACTATGAGTCGGATACCGACTCGATGGCACCTAACAACAACAACAATATGGATATTCTATATTTAAAAGGGTTAGGGCTTACCTCAGTTGGTAGAGTGCTGCTCTGCACTCTCTGAGGCCCTGGGTTTGATCCCCAGCACCACAAAAATAGGAGAAGGACCTGGCAACCCCCTCCTGAAATAATCCTGAAACAATCAGCCATCATAAACTAAATGAACAGGAGAGAAGCACTGACATAGTGCTAGACATGCCAAAATGTCAGAGAGTATTTCTTTCCGTAATACATAGGATCACTGTGCATCAGAATTAACTTAATGACAACTAACAATATATTTGTAAAAGGAAGACATGACAAGTGAAATAACTAAACAGAAGATTTCAAAGGGCAGCTCGAGAAGACAAAATCAAATATTATAATGACATATGAAAAGAGCTGGAGATAGAGAACCAAACTGAAAGAATACACTCGTTTTTCTCAAGCATAAAGGATTGAAGAAAAAAGTTCAATCTTTAAATGGCAATAGTGAAGGATTCTACAGGGAAAATATTAAATAATGCAGGAAACATCAAAAGAAGATGGAAGGAATACCGAGTCATTATACCAAAAAGAATTGGTGGATGACTAGCCATTTCAAAAGGTTGCATATGATTAGGAACCAATGGTACTAAAGGAAGAAGTGCAAGCTCCTTTGAAGCAATTAGCAAAACACAAGGCTTCAGGAATTGATGAAATATCCATTGAGATGTTTCAACAGATAAATGTAGCACTGGAAGTGCTCACTTGTTTATGCCAAGAGATTTGGTAAACAGCTATGTAGCTGGAAGAGATCCATATTTGTGCCTATTCACAAGAAAGGGGATCCAACCAATTGCTGAAATTATCAAACAATACCATTAATATCTCACACAAGTGAAATGTTACTAAAAACCATTCAAAAGTGACTGCAGCAGTATATAGAAAGGGAACTGCCAGAAATTCAAGCCAGATCCAGAAGAAAGTGTGGAATCAGGGACAATATTGCTGATGTCAGTTGGATTTTAGCCCAAAGTAGAGAAAACAAGAAAGATGTTTATTTATGTTTTATTGGCTGTGCAAAGGCATTTGACTGTGTGGATGACAGCAAATTGATAGTATTGCAAAAATAAGAATACCAAAGCAGAGCACTTAATTGTACTCATGGGGAATCTGTACATGGACCAAGAGGCAGTCATCCAAATAGAAAGAGGAAACACTGCCTGGTTTAAAGTCAGGAAAGGTGAATGTCAGAGCTGTATCTTTCACTGTACATCTTCAATCTCTATGGCGAACAAATAATCCGAGAAGCTGGACTTTATGAAGAAAAACATGGCATCAGGATTAGAGGAAGACTCAACAACCTGCATTATGTAGACGAAACAACTCTGCTTTCTGAAAGTGAAGAAGATTTGAAACATTTACTGATGAAGATCAAAGAATAAAGCCTTCAGTATGGATTATGCCTCAGCATCAAGAAAAAAAATCCTTACAACTGTGTTAATATGCAACTTCATGATAAATGGAGAAAAGATTGAGGTTGTCCAAGATTTTACTTTACTTGGTTCTATAATCAACACCCATGGAAGCAGCAGTCAAGAAATCAAAAGATGCATTGCAGTGGGAAACACTGTTGCAAAAGACTTCTTTAAAGGGTTGAAAAGTAAAGATGTCACATTGAAAACAAAGCAGTGCCTGACTTATGCCATGGTATTTTCAGTCACATCATGTTTGTGAAAGCTGGATATTGAATAAAGGAGACAGGAGAATTGATGCTTTTCAATTATGGTGCTGGAGATGAATATTGAATATATTGGGCCTGTCAAAAGAACCAACAGATCCATCCTAGAAGTACAACCAGAGTTCTCCCTGGAAGCAAAAATGGCTACACTACATCTGATATATTTTAGACATGTTGTCAGGAGGGACAAACCCTTGAAGGACAACATATTTGCGAGAGTGGCAGGCCAGCAACAAAAAGGAAGACTCTCAACTACATGGATTGACATAGTGACTGCAACAATGGGCTTAAATGTCAAAAATATCATGTGCGTTTCAGTGTTGGGAGTGTTTTGTTCTATTGTACATAGAGTTGCTATGAGTCAGACACAACTTGAAGACACCTAACAACAACATATTTTTCCAAACTCTTGAAAACTGAGACAATTACTTCTTCAGCTAATCTCTTAAAATATCTTATCATGTAACAAAAGTAGAAATGAGAATTTTCAATTCAGAGTTATGGTTATAAATATGCTAAGTGGAATCAAAACAAATGCCACCAGCACCCTTGGAATCCTTGAAAAGAAGTTATCTCACCTGGAGTCCATTCTATCCTCCCAGTTAGAAATGATTAGGAAAAATCAAGCAATGATCATTGACAAAAGAAACTAAATGTATTAAATTCTGCAAAAGAATCCTATTCATCGAGAGTGGATGAATCTGAACTAAGGAACTCCGATTCTGAAGACACCATTCAAGATTTTAATACATAGAGTCAAAACAGAAATAATGATGAAGGAATTTTTAAAAGATTTCCAGGAAACCTCAAACAGAATGAAAAATCAAAACATAAGAATTCAGGGTGTCCATGAAGGAGAGGAAAGATCTACCAGAGGTGTAGAAAATCTACTATATGATATCCTCAAGGAAAACTTCACAGAGTTAATCCAGGATATGGATATATACACAACTGAAACATTCAAGGCCCCATCCAGAGTAGATCAAAATAGGTCATCCCCAAGACATATCATAGCTCAAATGCTGTCATTAGAAACCAGGGAGGCTATCCTGAAAGCTGCAAGGCAGAAACCCCAACTTACTTTTAAAGGAAAACCTATTAAAATTATTGCAGACTTCTCCATATCAACATTGAAAGCTAGAAAGGGTTGGACAAAGGTAATTGACATCCTAAAAAAGAACAATCTCCAACCAAGATTACTATATCCAGCAAAATTATCTTTGAAAATAGAAGAGGAATATAAGACATTTCATGATATTGATACATTCAAACAATTTGCAATCACCAAACCAGCCCTACAGAGGATTGTGAATCAATTACCACATCCAGGAGAGATAAGACAACCCTATATAGGAAACCAAAGACTTGGTTAGTTGAGATGAGTGCAATCCAAGAAAGGAACAAAGCAACAATGATTCATAAACCAGTAACATGTAATGATTGGATGCATAACAATAGATACTACTCAATAATCACCATTAATGTAAGTGGTCTTAACTCACCAATTAAGAGACAGAGACTGGCTAATTGGATGAAAAAACATAAACCTTCAATATGTAGTATTCAAGAAATTCATCTAACTCACAAAGACTGCAATAGACTGAGAATTAAGGGCTGGAAAACAATATACCAAGCGGGGGGCAGGGGGGCGGACAAAAAAAAGCAGGTGTTGCAATTCTAATATCAGATAGATTAAATTTCAATCCAAAACTAATTAGAAGAGACAAAGAAGGACACTACATTTTAGTAAAAGGAACAATCAATCAGGAACCAATAACTCTCCTAAATATTTATGCCCCAAACACTGGGGCACCTGGATTTATAAGACAAACTCTATGGAATATAAAGAACTTTATTGGACTGGAAAGTATAGTAATAGGAGACTTCAATACCCCACTTTTGTCAAGAGACAAGTCATCAAAACAAAAAATCAACAGAGAAACATCGAATCTAATCTCCACCGTAAACAAGTTGGATCTCACAGATATATACAGAATATTTCATCCACACAATGAGTAATACACATTCTTCTCAGCTTGACATGGAACATTTTCTAAGGTAGATCATATGTTAGTCCATAAGAATTCCCTCAACAAATACAAAAAAAGTAGAAATAATCCCCTGTTCTTTCTCAGAACACAATGGAATAAAATTGGAGCTCAAGAGCAAGAATAATTCCAGAAATTTTACAAACTAATGGAGACTAAATAATCTACTGCTGAATAACCAATGGGTTGTTGATGAAATCAAAATGGAATTTGAAAAATTCCTGCAATCAAATGATGATGAAAACACATCCCACCAAAACATATGGGATACAGCATAGGCAGTTTTAAGAGGGAAGTTCGTAGCGTTAAGTGCCTTCATCAATAAGGTAAAGAAGAGCCAAATAAATGACCTAATGATGCACCTTAAGACACTAGAAATCCAACAAAAAATCAATCCTAAAAGGAGCATCCAAAAAGAAATTATAAAAATAAAGGGAGAAATATCTCAATTAGAATCTAAAAAGATAATTCAAAAAATTAACAAGACTAACAGCTGGTTCTTTGAAAAGATTAATAAAATAGACACTCCTCTGGCCAATCTCATTAAAAAGAAAAAGGAAAAACTAACATAGTAAGGATTACAAAGGAAATGGACCCATAACCACCGACTACAATGAAATACAGAAAATCTTCAGGGATTACTTTGAGAAATTGTATTCCCCAAAATATGAAAATACAGAAGAAATGGATAAATTTATTAGAATATATGACTTACAAAAGCTAACCCCAGAAGACATAAGTGACTTAAACAAGCCCATTACATATGCTGAAATGGAAAAGGTAATAAAAAGTCTCCCAACAAAGAAAAGCCCAGGTCCTGATGGTTTCACAGCAGAATTTTACCAATCATTTAAAGAAGATATAATACCTGTCTTCCTCAAATTATTCCAAAAAATAGAAAAGGAGGACACTCCCAAATTCATTCTACAAAGCTATCATCACCCTGATACCTAAACCAGGAACAGATTCATGTAAGATGGAGAATTATAGACCCATTTCCCTTATGAATATAGATGCGAAAATCTTTAACAAAGTCCTGGCAAACCGAATCCAGTAACATATTAAAAAGATTATTCACCATGGCCAAGTGGGATTTATTCCACAGGTGCAAGGCTGGTACAACATATGGAAATCAATTAATATAATCCAACATATCAAGAGACTAGCAAACAAAAGCCACATGGTCATCTCAATTGATGCTGAAAAGGCCTTCAACAAAGTGCAA
Organism: Pedetes capensis; assembly: GCA_007922755.1. Taxonomy (NCBI): domain Eukaryota; kingdom Metazoa; phylum Chordata; class Mammalia; order Rodentia; family Pedetidae; genus Pedetes; species Pedetes capensis. The sequence goes on from VMDO01004552.1 coordinate 92,132, forward strand.
CACCTTTTCATGATAAAAACTCTGGAGAAGATAGGTATAACACGCAAGTACCTTAATATCATAAAAGCCATCTATGACAAACCTACAGCCCACCTTATATTAAATGGAGAATAACTGAAACCATTTCCTCTTAGATCTGGAACTGTTGGGGATTTTTAAAATCTACCCCATAACTAGGGTCCCTCATACTAGCCTGAGGGATTGACCTCTAGGTGACCACAGGGCCACATCCCACTCACTCACTCCTACCCCTCCCATCGAGTGAGCAAAGATGGCCCCTGACCAGCCTGACTAACCTCAACTACCTCAATTTTGATTGGCTACCCCTAGCATCTCAGTTAAATAACTGCCCTTACCTGGTGGGTATGACAGTTCACTTGGTGTGCCTGTTAGGAATGTGCCCTGATTGGCTAACCCCAGTACACACACCCCTCCTGGACCCTATATAAGCAGGGCTCCTGAACCCCCTTCACCCACCACTGTTCTCCATCCCTCAACTGCTACCTGGACTCCATCACCTTGATCCAGTGCTCCCCAATCCAGCAGAAGATCTCCAAGCAAGCCTACACATCAAGACCAGGGGCCCTGCAGTGCCAAAGGCTACAAGCAAGCCATGAAGAGCCCACAATTCCTCCCATCCTTGGGAAGGAGGGAGGCAGAGAAGGCGAGCTATGAGAGTCAAGACCACTGGACCTCCAGAGCAGCAGAACAGCAACAACTTGTAGCTGTGCCTTTAAGGCTGAGCTGTAACATCAATGAGCCTGCAGCATTCTATGCTGCAGGCTTAGAGCTAGCACTTTAGCACTTGACAGGGGCTGCTTGCTGGTTGCACCCCACTTGGGGAGTAACCCAATAAACCTTCCCTCTCCTGTTTCCCACAGAAGGTCTCCTGAGGTCCTTCTTTGGCACCTCTGGCCACAACACCAACCCGGTCCAGTGGGGCCCCTGATACCCACTCGGTGTCAGGGCAAGGCTCTGACCTCTGCCGGGCCTGAGGTGAACCCCGACACAGAACAAGGTAAGGATGTCCTCTCTCTCCTATTCTATTTAACATAGTAATTGAAGTCCTTGCCAGGACAATCAGACAAGAGAAAGAAATCAAAGGGATATGGATTGGCAATGAAGAGGTCAAATTATCCTTATTTGCAGATGATATGATTCTATACCTAAAAGACCCCAAAACCTCATCCAGAAAACTTTTAATCAACTCCTTCAGCAAAGTGGCAGGATATAAAATCAACACACAAAAATCAATAGCTCTTCTTTACACTAACTGTAACCAGGAAGAGAAGGAAATTTCAGAAAAAATACCTTTCTCTATAGCCCACCAGAAAATTAAAAACCTTGGAACCAATCTAACCAAAGACCCTTCAGATCTCCACAAGGAAAATCTCAAAACATTAAAGAAAGAAATACCAGAGGACACTAAAAAATGGAAGGACCTTCCTTGCTCCTGGATAGGGAGAATTAATATTGTAAAAATGGCTATCCTACCAAAAGCAATTTATAGATTTAATGCAATCCCCATTAAAATTCCTTTGACTGACTTTACAGAAATAGAAAAAAATGATCCAAAAATTCATATGGAATCACAAAAAAACATGTATAGCCAAAACACTTTTAAGCTGCAAAACTAATGCAGGTGGAATCACAATCCCTGACTTCAAACTATACCATAGGGCAGTTGTGGCAAAAACAGCTTGGTACTGGTACAAAAATTAGCCTGAAGACATGTGGAACAGAATAGAAGACACAGAAATACCTCAACACCCCTATAGCCACCTGATTTTCGACAAAGGAACAAAGCAAGTAAACTGGAAAAAGGATAGACTTTTCAATAAATGGTGGTGGGAAACATGGACATCCATGTGCAGAAAAATGAAAACCAACCTGCATCTGTCAGTATACACAAGAGTTAACTCAAAATGGATAAAAGACCTCAACATAAAACCAGAAACTTTAAAACTAATAGAAGGCAAGATAGGTAATACACTCCATCATATAGGCATAGAAAAGTATTTCCTTAATAAGACTCTAATTGCTCAAGAAATTGCAACAAGAATAGATAAATGGGATTACATGAAATTAAAAAGCTTCTGCACAGCAAAAGAAACAATTAACAGAGTCAAGGAAACCCCCATGGAATGGGAAAAAATTTTCACATCCTATACATCAGACAAATGTCTAATTACCAGAATTTATAAAGAACTTAAGAAAAAAATCCCCAAGAAAACAAATAACCCAATACACAAATGGGCAAAGGAACTGAACAGCCACTTCTGAAATGAAGAGGTTTGTAAAGCCATGAAACACATGAAAAAATGCTCAATATCCCTAGCCATTAGGGAAATGCAAATTAAAACAACCCTGAGATTTCACCTTACACCAGTAAGAATGGCCAAGATCAATAAAGCAAATAACAACAAGTGCTAGCGAGGTTGCGGAGAAAAGGGAATACTCTTACATTGCTAGTGGAGCTGTAAATTGGTCCAACCACTGTGGAAATCAATATGGAGGTGTCTTAAAAAATTAAAAATTGATCTACCCTATGGCCCAGCTATAGCACTACTGGGAATTTACCCAAAGGGAGATGTATCATCATACCACTGAGACACCTGCATCTCCATGTTCAATGCAGCACTTTTCATAATAGCAAGGATAAGGAATCAACCAAAGTGCCCATCAACAGAAGAATGGATTAAAAAAACTATGGTACATATACACAATGGAATACTACTCAGTAATCAAAAAAATGAAATAATGCCATTTGCAGCAAAATGGATGGAATTAGAGAAAATTATTTTAAGTAAACAAACACAAGCTCAGAATGAGAAATACCACATGTTCTCACTCATATGTGGGAACTAAATCAAAATTATAGGAAGGAAAAAATCCTATGCAGAAGTCCGAACATAATAAAGAAAAAAGCTAAGAATGGTATTATTATAGATGGTCTAGAAAATTCATGTAATAGTTCTGACAATGTAAAAAGAAAGTTTACTACAGAAAAAGTTTCTATCTTAAACAGAATTGGACCCCAAGGTCCAATAATAATAGAAAAATATTACCATAAAAAGATAAGCAAATGGAAGAGAAGTCTTTGGTGGGGGGTGGGATGGGGGGAGGAAGCATACAAGAGGGTAAGGGGGAACTTATATGTATAATGTACAACAAAATGCAAATATGGAAATATCACAATGAAAAGCATGTCAGAATGTATCACATTAAGGGGTACATTAAAATTTTCCAATAAAAAAAAAGATGAAAACTTTCAATGTTGCACTTAGAAATCTCCTTAGGTGAAACTGGATGCTCTGGTGCATGTCTGTAATATCAGTGACCTGGGAAGCTGAGGAAATAGGAGGATTTCTAGTTCAAGGCCAGAGGCAGCCTGAGCAACTGGGTGAGACACAGTCTCAAAAGTTTTTCTAAAAGGGGAAGGGGGTCAGAGTATATTTCACTAGTAGAGTGACTTGCCTAGTATGCATGAGGCCCTGGGCTCAACACCCCAGTACTGGAAAGAAAAAAATCTCCTTAGCCAAATCAAATTTTATTAGATGCACCATCTAACTTTTATGTCAGTGTTTCAGGGATGCCAAATATTTCACCAGAGCAATAGCAATTTCCTAAAAGCTAGTTTATATGCCATATTTGCCTACAGCTGCACCACTGTGTCATCCAATCCCGTCAGATCTTGGAAGCTAAGCAGGGTTGGGCCTGGTTAGTACTTAGTTGGGAGACAATCTGGGAACACCAGATACTGTAGGCTTGGGAGAAGGAGCCAGCAACCCACTCCTGAAAAACAATCAACCATAGAAAGCCCTATGAACAGCAGAGAAACACTGACAATAGTGCTTTGTCTGGTGTATTTCGAGTCAGTAGGAGTCAGATACTGACTCCATGGCACCTAACAATAACATGCCATATTTACTGTTCTGCCAGCTTTCTCCAACAATCTCCTTGATAAATTAGCTACATATACTAAAAACATGAACTAACTGTACAAGGCTATTATTCATATTATAGTGGAAGAAACCTCCCAGTTCCCCCCAACACAAATTACCAGTAATTGAGATAGTGTTCAAAAATACTTAGATACTAATCTATAAGCTTTCAAATAACAGAGTTCAGAAAAGGAATCATCAAAGATATTAGAAAGCATTCTGAACTTAATGAAAATAAATACTCAACATAGAGAAATTCAGGGGATGCCCTCTTAGGCAGTGCTTAGAGGGAAATTTATTGCTTTTAATGATTATTTTAGAATAAAAGTTTCCAAAACCAATGCCATTCACCATCACATTAGGATGTGAGAAAAAGGAAAAATTAAGCATAAAGTAAGTAAAAGTAAAGAACTGATTTAAAAAAAAAAAAGAATAGAAATCAATGAAACAAAGACACAAGCAATAGAGAAAATCTTGGTTTCTTTGGACTTGGCAATGACTTTTTAGATAGGATACCAAAAGCACAAACCATGAAAAAAATAGTAAGTTGGACTTCACTGAAATTAAAATTTTCTTACTGAAGTGAGATGGAATCTGTGTTGATTGCAGCACTCTTCATAATCACAAGGTATGGAATCAACCGAGATGTCCATCAACAGAGGAGAGGATTGAAAAATTGCGGTATATATACACCATGGAATATTATTCAACAATAAAGAAGAAGGAAATTAAGTCATTTGCAGCAAAATGGATGGAACAAGAGAACATCACTTTAAGAAAATTAACCCAGACTCAAAAAGAGAAATACCATATGTCCTCACTCATATATGGGAGCTAAATCTAACTTAAAGGAAGAAAAAATTATACATAGTTAAATATATAAAAATGAACAATCATACCTATTTAAGAATGGAAAATATAAGCAGATCAGAAAGAAGGAGTGAGAGGATCAGTGGGTGAGAGTGCAGGTTGGGAAGGAGGGAGAGGAAAATCTCAAAATATAAGATGAAACATGAAAAAATGGGGAAGGAAAAAAATCAATGAGAATATAACCCATGACTGCATATTATTTTCATTACATATCAGTTAAAATCCCTACTTTCTTTCCTTCTTTAGTTTATAATGTTCTGTAAAATATGTAAAATGATGAGCATGTAAGCAAAATGATTTGATAGTTACATCAGAGATATAGCAAAAGATTACTCTGTACCCTGCCAACATTTATTTTTAAAAAAGAGGATAAAAGGAAGTTAAAATTTTCTGCTATGTGAAAGACACTGTCAAAAGAATGAGAAGTCAAGCCAGAGATTGGAAGAAAATAGTTGAAAAAGACATAACTGATAAGTGGTTTTCTAAAATACACAAAGAATGCTTAAAATGAACAATAAGGAACCCAATAAGACATGTGCCAAAGACCTAAACACGCACTCCACCAAAGAAGAATGCAGATGGCAAATTAGCATGAAGAAAGATGCTCCACATCATATGTCACCAGAGGAATGCCAATTAAGACAAAAGATAGCACTACAAATTTATTAGAATGATCCAAATCCAGAACAATGACAACACCAAATACTAGCAAGAATAGGCTATAGCATAACAGGAACTGTCAGTCAATGCCAGTGGGAATGCAAAATGGTACAGCCACTTTGGAATACAATTTGGTGGATACTTGTGAAAGTAAATATACTCTTACCATGATACCCAGCAATAGTGCTCCTTGCTATTTACCTAAAGAGTTGAATTTTTATGTTCACACAAAAATTTGCACACAGAGGCTTATAGTAGCTTTATGTATAATTGCCAAAATGTGGAAGCAACCAAGATGTCCTTCAGTATATGAATGGATAACTTTAGTACAACCAGAAAGTGGTATATTACCCAGTGCTTAAAAGAAGTGAGCTACTAAGTCATGAAAAGAGAAGAAGAAAACTAAGTGCATATTAGTAAGTGAAAGAAGCCATTCTGAAAAGGTTCCATGCTATGTGACTCCAACTATGACACTCTGGAAAAGATAAAACTATGGAGACCCTAAAAGGATCAGTGGTTGCAGGGGTTAGTGGAGAGGGAGAGATGAATGCCTGTAAAACAGAATTTCTAGGGCAGTGAAAAAACTGTGTATGACACTATAATGGTGGCTACATGTCATTATATATTGGTCTAAACCCATGGAACATACAGCACCAAGAGTGAACTCTAATGTAAACCAGGAACTTCGGGTGATAAAGGTATGTCGGTGTTCATCAGTTGTAGCAACAGTACCACAGTGGTGGATAATGTTGAAAATGGGGGAAGCCATACATGTGTAGAAGGAGGGAGTATATGGGCTATGTCTGTACTTCCTCTCAGTTTTTCTGTGAATCTCAAACTGTTCTAAAAAAATAAAGGTTTTGTTTGTTTTTTAGTTTGAGACAGGGTCTCCTATATTTCCCATGCTGGTCTCCAACTTGCAATCCTCCTACCTCAGCCTCCTGATTGCTGGGATTATAGGTGTGTCCGACCATATCCAAAAAATAATAATAAGGTATTTTTTAAAAAAGAAATAAAGTATATTTTTAAAAGACAAGTAATAAAAAATTAATAAAACAAAATATTGGTTTAAAAATCAATAAAATTTGTAAATCTCAGAAACAAAAGAAAAGGGAAAAGTCACTACAGATCCCACAGGCATTTAAAAGTTAAGGAAGCCAGTCATGGTGGCACATGCCTGTAATTCCAGCAACTTGGGAGGTAGAGGCAGGAAGATTGCAAATTTGAGACCAGAGGCAGCCTGTCTCAAGATAAAAAATAACAAATAATAAAAAAGGGGATGAGGGTGTAGCTCAGTGGTACAGCACTTGCAAAATAGGTTCAAGGCCCTCTGATCAACCCCTCAATACTATATATACACACACAAAGTTAAGGAAATATGCCCAAAATTTAGAGAACTTAGATAAAATGTGGAAATTCCTTAAGAGACACAAATTATAAAAACTCACTGAAGAAACAGAAAATCTGAATAACTGTATCTCTAATAAAACCAAGCCCTAATGTTCTTATTGGTAAATTCTGTCAAATATTAAGAAATAATATTCCTACACAAACATTTTCAGAATAAGAGGAAAGGAATATATTTCTTAACACATTTCATAAAGTTAGCATTATCTTGATACTGATGAGTACAGCAGAAAACAACCAATATTGGCATGAACATAGATACAAAATCCTAAACCAAAAAATTACCAAATTTAATCTAACAATGTATAAAAAGAGGAATACACCTTAATAAGACAGGGCTTATCCCGGGAATGCCAGACTATTTTAATATCAAAAATCAATATAAGTCATATCAACAATATGTAAGAAAGATCATATCAACTTAATAGGCACCATTTATGATAAAACCTCTATGAAACAAGAATAGAGATAACACAGTACCTAATTGAGAAAGACTGAAAGTTGCCATAGTAAAATAAGGGATAAGCCAAAGATGTCCATTCTCCACCCTCTCCCTATGTTCAATATGGTCCTACCTAATGGAGTAAAGTGAAATAAATAAATATAAAAATATAAAAATTATTGCTGTTGTTAAGTGTCACAGACTCGGGTCCAATTCACAGCAACCCTAGGTACAACAGATGAAATACTTCACACTGTGCCATGCCCAGCACTACTGTCAGTGCATCTCTGCTATTCATAGGGTTTTCAATGGCTGATTATTTTTTGGGAGTAGGTTGCCACCTCCTTCCCCCAAGCCTACAGCACCTGGTATTCCTAGGTGGTTTCCTTTCCAAATACTAAACAGGCCTGACCTGGCTTAGCTTCCAAGATCTGACGAAGTTGGATGCCAGAGGGCTATGCCTGCAGGCTAACTAAAAATAAAAATATACAAATTGCAAAGAAATAATTAAAGCTGTTTTTATTAGTAGACATGATCATGTACATAGAAAAACCTAAGGAAATTACCAAAACACACTACTAGAATAATTTAGGTTAGCATGTTTGCAGGATATAAGGTCAACACACATAAGTCAACAGTGTAACTGTACAATAGAAACCAATGACTGGTCATTAAAATAAAGTACCTACAGCAGCATACAAAAACCTTAAGGATATAGAGATAACTCTAGTAACGTATATGTAAATCTCATATACTAACAAGTACAAAATATTGGTAGTGAAAGTAATTAAATACACAAATAGAGGAAATGTACCACATTCATGGACCTGAAAGTTCAAGATTTTAAGATGTCAATTCTCTGAAAATAATCTATCACAGCTGGGCACAGTGGCACACACCTGTAATCCCAGTGGCTTGGGAGGCAGAGGCACTCTGCGTAATTTGGTAAGACCCTGTCTGTCTCAAAAAGTAAAAAAAATGGTCTGAGGGTGCAGCTCAGTGGTATAGCACTTGCAAAGCATGCAAGCCCGAGACCCTGGGTTCAACTCCAATTACCAGAAAAAAAATCTATTGAGTCAACCTACTATGAATATAAATTCTAACAAATTTTTGGTAGAGACTTATAAAGTTGGCTCTATGTAGATGAAAGCTTGCAGCCATAGCACTGTGGCATCTGATCCCATCAGATCTTAGAAACTAAGCAGGGTCAGGCTTGGCTAGTACTTGGATTGGAGACCACCTGGGAACACTAGATGCTGTAGGCTTGGGAGAAGGACCTGGCAACCCAATTCCCCCCAAAACAATCAGCCATTGAAAACCCTATGAAAAGCATGCGGTACGTAGGGTTGCTATGAGTTGGACACTGACTTGATGGCACCTAACAACAAGTAGATTAAAGAATACAAAGGATCTACTATAGTTGTAGTTGAATCTAAAATGCCCCCTAAAGGTCATGTGCTTGAATACTTGGTTCCCAGGTGGTACTGCTGTTTATGGAGGCTGTGGAACTTTAGGAGGTAGGACCGAGCTACTGAAAGTACGTCACTGGAAGTAGAACTTTGGAGGTTTTACATGGGCTCCCAGTTCTGGTTGCTCTGCTTCCTCACGCCAAGATGTGAGGAGGTCCTCTGCCACTGGCCCTGCTACAAGTTGCTCCACCGTGCCTCTGTGCCATTGTGGACCAGAACTTCTAAACCATCCACCCAGATAAAGCTATCCTTCCTCCTTAAGTTGGTCTGTGAGGTATTTTGTCATAGTGACACACAAGCTGACCAACACAATAGTCAAGATAATCTGAAAGTGTACAAAGTTGAAGCATGTTTATTAACTGACTTTAAGAATTACTATAAAGCTATAGTAATAAAGACCATTTTATTGTGGCATAGGGATGGATACATAGAGATCAACAGACAAAATAGAATATCCAGAAATAAATACACACATGTGGTCAGTTGATTTTTTTTTTATAGAGGGATCAAAATAGCTCAGTTAGGAAAGGATACTATTTTCAACCACTGATGCTAGCAAAATCGAATATCCATATGAGGGAAAATGTATCTCAACTCTTCCTATTATATAGGAAAATTATTCTGAAATGGAACATTAAGCTAAACAAAATCTAAAATTGCATCCCTTCTACAGTAGACACAAAAGGCAGAATTATAGAAACATTCATAGATTTATAAGAAAAAGATTATAAAGTTTATATGAAACCACAAAATACCTGAATAGCCAATGCAATTTTGAGCAAAAGGAATAAAGCAGGCACCATTACACTGACTTTGAAATATACAGCAAAGCTGTAGTAATCAAAACAACTTGGTATTGGCACAAATAAGGACATACAGACAAATGAAATAGAACAGAGTCTAGAAGTAAACCCACACACAGCTATAGCCAACTGATTTTTGACCAAGGTACCTAGAGCATCCACTGGAGACAGAACAGTCATCAGTAAATGGTGCTGGGAAAATAGGATATCCCCAGATGTAGAAAAATGAAACTGGATCCTTATCTCTCATACTGTATAGAAATTTACTAAAAATGGATTAAAGTCTTAAATCTAAGACCTGAAACTACACAACAAACAAAATCTGAAAAGATAAAACTACTAGAGAAAACATAGGGAAAGCTAGTTGCCTTGGCACACACCTATTATCCTTGCAACGCAGGAAGCTGAGGCAGGAAGACCAATATTTGTCACAAGTTCAGGGCCAGAGACAGCCTGTGCAATTTAGCAAGACCCTGTCTCAAAATAAAAAAGTAAAATAAGAGTCTGTGGGTACAGCTCAGTGGTAGAGCACTTAGCTACCATAAACAAGGCCCTGGGTTCAAACCCTCCTCCCCAGTACTAAAACAAGCAAACAAAACCTAGGGGAAATACTTCAGCACATCAGTATAGGCTGTGATTTTTTTTTTTAGATATGACCCCAAAAACACAGAGAATAAAAGCAATAATAAAAAAGATGATACCAAACTAAAAAGCCTCTTCACAGCAAAGTAAACAACAAAATGAGGTGGGCTTGGGATGTAGCTCAGTGATGGAGCATGTGCTTAGCATTCTTGAAGCTGTGGGCCCTAACCTTAGCACCAAAAACAAAAACAAAAACCAGAGTGAAGAGACAACCTATACAATGGGAGAAAATACATGCAAACCATACATCTGACAGGGGACTAACATCCAGGATATATAAGGAACTCCAAAAACTCAATAGGGAATCTTATAACTGGATTTAAGAAGAAAAAAATAGATATTTTTCTTAAAAAGGCATACAAATGGCTAAGAAGTATATGAAAAAATGCTCAATGTCATTAGGCATCAGGAATATAAATCAAAATCATAATGAGGTCATCAACTCTAGTAAGAATGGCTATTATGAAAATGATGAAAGTAACAGGTGTTGCAAGGATGTGGAGAAAAGAGAACTCTGGTACAATGTTGGTGAAAATGTAAATTAGAACAGCCATTATAGAGGTTCCTCAAAAAATTAAAAATAGAACTATGATAAGTTCCAGCAATTTGACTAGTGGGTACATATCCAAAGGAAAGGAAATCATACACTGAAGAGACATGTTTATTGTGTCACTATTCACAATTACCAAGAAATGGAAGCATACATCCATCACCTGATGAATGGATAAAGAAAATGTGGTACATATAAACAATGGAATGCTATTCACTCAAAAAATAATAAAATACTGTTATTTATGATAACATTGATGAAACTGTTGTTGTGAGGTGCCATTGAGTCAGGTCCAACTCATAACAACCCTATGTATAACAGAACAGAACACTCCCTGACACTCTGCCATGCACACCATCTTTTTGATTTTTAAGTCCATTGTTGCAACTATTAGGTCAATCCATCTAGTTGAGGGTTTTCCTCTTAACTCGCCACTCTCTCAAACATGATGTCCTTCTCTAGGGATTGTTTCCTCCTGACATGTCCAAAATACGTAAGACATACTCTAGCCATCGTTGCTTCCAAGGAGAACTTTGGTTGCAATTCTAGGATGGATCCATTGGTTCTTTTGGCAGTCAATGGTATATTCAATATTTGTCTCCAGCACCATAATTCAAAAGCATCAATTCTTCTCCTATCTCCCTTATTCAATGTCCAGCTTTCACAACCATATGATGTGACTGAAAATACCATGGCATTAGTCAGGCACAGCTTTGTATTCACCATGACATCTTTACTTCTCAACACTTCAAAGAGGTCTGTTGCAACAGCTTTTTCCAATGGAACGTGTCTTGATTTCTTGACTGCTGCTTCTGTAGGTGATTATGTTGTTGTTGTTGTTAGGTGCCATTGAGTCGTGTCCGACTCATAGCGACCTTCATAGGGTTTTCAATGGCAGATTGTTTCAGGATTGCCTTGGGAGTGGGTTGCCACATCCTTCTCCCATTTTCCCGGTGCTGGGAATTGCACTCAGGATCTCAGAGACTGCAGAGTGGTGCTCTACCAACTGAGCTAAATCCCAGCCCGTAGGTGATTATACAGCCACATAAAATCTTGGACAACCTCAATCTTTTCTCCATTTTTCATGAAGTTGTGTACTGACCTAGTTGTAAGGATTTTTGTTTTGTTGATGTTGAGGCTAAATGCATACTGAAAGTTGTGTTCTTTGGTCTTCATCAGTAAATGTTTCAAATCCTCTTCACTTTCAGAAAGCAGAGTTGTGTCATCTGTATAATGCAGGTTGTTAATGAGTCTTCCTCCAATCCTGATGCCATGTTTTTCTTCATAAAGTCCAGCTTCTCGGATTATTTGCTCAGCATAGAGATTGAAGAGGTATGGTGAAAGGATACAACTCTGACACATACCTTCCCTGACTTTAAATCAGGCAGTGGTTCCTTTTTCTGTTCGAACAACTGCCTCCTGGTCCATGTACAGATTCCTTATGTGTACAATTAAGTGCTCTGCTCGAGTATTCCCATTTTCACAATGTTATCCACAACTTGCTGTGATCCACACAGTCAAATGCCTTTGCACAGTCAATAAAACATAGACATCTTTTTGGTATTCTCTGCTTTCAGCTAATATCCATCTGACATCAGCAGTGATGACCCTACTTCAAGGCCCTCTTCTGAATCCAGCTTGATTTTCAGGGAGTTCCCTGTTAATACACTGCTGCAGTCATTTTTGAGTGATCTTTAGCAAAATTTTACTTGTGTGAGATATTAATGATATTGTTTGATAACTTCCACATTTTGTTGAATCCCCGTTCTTGGGAATAGGTAAATATGGATCTCCACCAGTTGGTCAGGTAGCTAGTTTCCAAATCTCTTGGCATAAACAAGTGAGCACTTCTAGTGGTGCATCTCTTTGTTGAAACATCTCAGTTGGTATTCCATCAATTCCTGGAACCTCATGTTTCACTCATTCCTTCAAGGCAGTTTCCACTTCTTTCTTCAGTACTATTAGTTCCTGATCATATGCAACCTCTTGAAATGGTTTCAGGAGTGGGCTGCCATGTCCTTCTCCTTTGTCTGTGTTACTCTAGAAGCTCAGCTGGAACCTGTCCACCATGGGTGACCCTGCTGGTATCTGTAATACTGGTGGCATAGCTTTTAGATTCACAGTTACACACAAGCCCCTCCCCCCCCAGTATGGCAGAATGACAGACAAGTGAGGGTGATGGAACCAATGCATATATTAAATGAAATAAGCCAAGCACTGAAAGGCAAGGACCACATGTTCTCACTCATATGTGGAATCTCAAAAAGTAGAATGGTAGTTACCAGAAGCTGGGGAGAATATGAGGAAGGATGGAGAAAGACTGATTAGTGGGTAATAAGTTATACTTAGATAAGGGTAGGAAGTTCTAGAGTGCTATTACACAGTAGGGTGACTACAGACAATATTAATAAATGGTATATTTCAAAAAGCTAGGGGAAAGGATTTTTGAACTTTTTTTTACCACAAAGTAATGATGTTGGAGGAGATGTTTACTCAGATTTAAACATCACACAATGTATATATGTGTGGAAAAATTACATGGTACCTCATGAAAATATGTAAAGTTTTTGTTTTTGTCTATCTGCTAAAAATTTAAGTAAAAAGAGCTGGGCGTGGTGGCGCACGCCTGTAATCCCAGCGGCTTGGGAGGTGGAGGCGGGAGGATCGCAAGTTCGAGACAATCTGTGTAACTTAGCGAGACCCTGTCTCAAAAAGTAAAAAAAAATGGGCTGAGGTGCAGCTCAGTGGTCCAGCACTTGCAGAGCATGCAGGCGCGAGGGCCTTGGTTCAACCCCCAGTACCGCAAAAAAAAAAAAAAAAAAAATTAAGTAAAAAGACCACAGGAAAATCTTTGACTTTAGGGAAGGCAAGGGTTCTTAGGTGGAATGCAAAATGTATTAAATATTAAGGAAAATTAGAAAATGTAACAAAAAACTTAAAATATCTGCTTTGAAAACTACTGCTAATAAAAAGATATTGGTAAATAATACTTATACTATACATACCAAATAAAGGACTTAGAAGACAATAAAAATGCCTACAACTAAAAAAAAAAAGCCAAGTATAAAATAGGCAAAAGATTTGATATGTATTTTCATAAGGTATATAAATGGCCAAAAAACACATGAAGAGAGCTCAGGATCATTAATCATTAGTAAAACAGAAATTTAAACCAGTGTGACTCCACCAATTATTATGGAAGCTATAAAATTAGTCGTATTTGGTGCTGTCAAAGATGCAAAACTACTGCAGCTTTCACACAGTGCAGTGTGATACAGCCAGAGTGAGAAAGTTTGGCAGTTTCTTAAAAAGTTTTACATGTACATACCATATGACTAGGCTGAAACATGCATTAAAATTGTGTAAAGGAATGTTCACAGAAGTTCTATTCATATTAATCAAAACTGGAAACAAGCTCATTAGGTGAGAATATACTCACAATTGGATACTACACAGCCGTAAGTGAACTGATTCATGCAACATGTACTATTCTTAAAAACATTATGCTGAGAAAAAGTAGGCAAGAAAGGAGTATATCCTGTATGATTCCAATTATTTGAAACTCTAGTATAAAGATAATTCTAACATACAGTAATTTAAAACAGATCAGTGTGTTTCCTGGGCTACAGTTTAAGAATGGGGATTGATGGAAAAGGGGCACAATGAAAACTTTTGGGGTGATGGAAATATTCTATATCCTGATTATGTTAGGGTATGCACTTGCACAACCCATCAAATGTACACTTATAATGTACTATACGCATTTTACTGTATTGTTGTTGTTGTTGTTGTTGTTGTTAGGTGCCGTCGAGTCGGTATCCGACTCATAGCGACCCTCATAGGGTTTTCAATGGCTGTTTCGGGATTGCTTTGGGAGTGGATTGCCAGGCCCTTCTCCCATTTTTGCGGTGCTGGGAACTGAACTCGGGACCTCAGAGACTGCAGCAAAACTCACTTCAGAGTTTCTCTAAGACAGAAATCATTAGCCAGTCTGTGTGGCACACTCTATAATCACACCAACCTAGGAGACTGAGGTAGAGGATCGTTGAGTCTGAGGACAGAGCCAGCCTGTATAACTTAGCAAGACCCTGTCTTAAAATAAAATAATTAAAAAGCGGGGGAGCTGGGGTTTAGGTCCGTGGTTGAGCACTTAACGAGCACGTGAGGCCCTGGGTTCAAGCCCCTAGTACACACACACACACACACACACACAAAAAAAAAAGAAAGAAAAGGAGAGAGAGAGAGAGAGAGAGAGAGAGAGAGAGAGGAGGGAGAGAGATATATAACTGTATCACCCCTCCCATCCTAAGAAAAAATGGAAATCCATAAAATTATAGCTATTTTTTTAACTCATGAGAGCAGATGCTGCCAGGCAATAAAGGCAGCTGAATTCCAGAGTGACAAGACTCTTTAAGAGGAGCTGAAATACATGAACTGTATAGTTGGCACAGCATGACAGGAAGAGAAAGATTGCATAGTTAAGAATAAATCTGCTAAATTTTAATTAATTCTTAATTTTTTCCCCCAGTCCTTAGTTTAACCCAGAGCCTTGCACTAGGTGAGGACTCTACCACTGAACTGCACCCTCAGCCCTCATTTTAAGACAGGATCTAGATAAATAATACAGGCTGCCTCTGGCCTTGAACTTGCAGTCCTCCTGCCTCAGCTCCCAAGTCCCTGGGATTCCAGGCATGCAACCACAGGGTTCAGCAATTTTAATGAATCCTTGAAGGCTGAGTCTAAAATAAATGCTGTGGTTTGCAAGTGCAGTGAAAACACAGGGATGTTGCAGGAAACTGAATATTCAAGAGAAACACAGTGGTAATGTTCATGTGTCCAAAACAATAGGAATTATCAATGTCACATAGTTCAGTTTCAGGATTAGATCCCACTACACCATAAGGCTCTAGTTTGATTATTTAATAAAAATCAAGTACTGTGAGAAAATCAACACTGAGCAGGTAATGAATGTGGCAGTCTCCAATTTGATTTCACAATTTGAGAAGTCGTGCAACAGGTGCACAAATCCCATAAAGAAGTATTTAATGTTTAGGTCTTGCAGCATACACTTGTAATCCCAGAGACTCAGGTGGCTGAGGCAGATTGAGAGATTGAGGCCACAGGCAACCTGAGCAACTGTGCGAGACTCTCTCAAAATAAAAAGGGGTTGGGGATGTAGATTTGTGGTGGAGCACTTGCCTAGCATGCACAAGGCCATGCGTTCAACTCCTTGAGTAATGGCAGGGAAAAAAAGTATATATATGTACACACACAGTGCCAAAAATGTATACACATTAACTGTAGTGAAATTGTAATACTTAATATGTACTGATAACAAAAGAGGAATACAAGTCATGTTTGACTTCTAAACTTATAAGAGGTAATACTATACATTGCTACCAGATTTCAAATTTGAAAAGTAATAACAAGATAATCTCTTAAAATGTGCATATCATTTTACTGTATCCCCAGTATATTTGTTTTATACATGTATGTATATGTGTATATGTATGTATGTGTGTATCTATCTATCTAGCTAGCTAGCTAGCTATAATCTTTAATTCTCAGCAAACTAAGAAGAAAATTTTTTCAACAAGATTATCAAAAAATTCTATGGCTATTACCATACCTGGTGGTTCTTAGCTCATTTCACCTCAGACAAGAATGAGGCAATGATGTCCATTTTTACTAACACCATATTAGAGATGCCACAAGGTACATTAAAGCAAGATAAAAAGGTATAAAGATTGTGAAGGTATGGATAAAATGTTTTCATAGAACACATGACCATCTATGTAGAAAATCTCAAAGAATCTGAAACAAAGTTATTAAAACTAAAGAGTGTAGCAAGGTCAGAGGACACAAGGTCATATAAAAATGAACACTAAATTTTTTATGATAGCATAAAAATATGATTTACTATTCAAGGATAAATATATGAACAAGATATGTATGCTGAAATGCCACAACACATTGATAAATTTAAAATAACCTAAATAACAGAGCTATGTTCATGAGTGGGAGGACCCAACCACCCACCCCCCAAAATCAATCCACCATTGAAAACCCTATGAATAGCAGAGAAGCACTGACAATAGTGTTTCACCTATTGTAGTATGCAGGGTTGCTATGAGTCGGATACCAACTCTACAGCACCTAACAACAACATGTTCATGAGTAAGAAGTCTCAATATTATAACCTCAATCAAAATCTTACCAGGACTTTTGGTAGAAATTAAGTTGATTATAAAATATATGTAGAAAAGCAAAGAAGTATCAGTTGTTGTTAGGTGCCATCAAGCATGTCCAACTCACAGTGACCCTACGTACGACAAGTAAAACACTATTGTCAGTGCTTCTCTGCTATTCATAGAGTTTTCAATGGCAGATTGATTTTGGGGAGTGGGACGCCAGGTCCTTTTCCCAAGCCTATAGCACCTGGTGTTCCCAGGTGGTCTCCTCTCCAGGTGCTAACCAGGCCTGATTCTGCTTAGCTTTGAGATCTGACGGGATTGGATGCCACAGTGCTATGGTAACAGGCACAAAGGAATTTAGAACAGTCAAAAAAACTGAAAAACAACATAGGACTCACACATTTTGATTTTATGCTTTACTATAAATAATAGTAGCCAAGATAGCATAGTGTTTGCATAAGAACATAGATATAAATTAGAAGGACACAATAGAGCCCAGAAACAGATCCACACATATGTAGATGACTTTCAGTAAGAATGAAATTGAAACTCAGTGGGAATAGCATAATCTTTTCAACAAATATTGCTGGGAAAATTGAGATATACATATGCAAAAAACTCCACAAGTATGACCCATATCTCATAATATACAAAGTCAACTCAAGTGACAGACTTAAATGTAATTTCTAAAAGTATAACCCTTCTAGAAAAAAACAAGAAAAAAAATCTTTGTGACCCCAGGTTAGGCAAAAGTTTCTACAAAGAATAAGAGAAAAATGATAAACTGGACTTGATAAAAATATTTAAAACTTTTCCATTTGAAGACAGGATTAAGAAAATTAAGACAGCCAATCGCGGTGGTGCATGCCTGTAATCCCAGCCACTTGGGAGGCAGAGGTAGGAGGATCACAAGTTCAAGACCTGAGGCAGTCTGCATAATTTATAGAGACCTTGTCTCAAAAAGTAAAAGAATGGGTTAGGAGGGTGCAGCTCAGTGGTAAAGCACTTGCAAAGCATGCAAGCATTGAGGCCCTAGGTTTAAACCCCGATACTGGGGGGAAAAAAAAAAGTACATTAAGACAAGCCACTGACTAGAAGAAAATATTTGCAAAATTTACTGATGTGACTTGTATCAATAATTCTATTTTATAAAATTACAAAAAAAAATTGAACATACTTCACCAAAAAGACAGATAGCAAATAAACACATTAAAAGATGTTAAATATCATTAGTCATTAGGGAAATGAAAATTAAAGTCACAGTGAGTTACCACAGTGTCACCTATTAGAATGGCTAAACACACACACACACCCGACATTAGAGAAAATGCTCACACAGGTACAGAATAACAACTCTCATATACAACTGGTATGTAAAACAGTACAACCACTTGGGAAAATAGTTCAGTAACTTTTATAGTAAAACTTATGTGGTAATATGACTCCAAGGTATTTGCCCAAGAAAAATCTGATACATGTTTACTCAGACATCTGTACCAGAATATTTACATCTCTATTCAAACAGCCGAAAGACTGGAAATTCAACTTTTTAGCCAGCTGTAGAATGGATAAGCATAGCGCACCCAATACAAAGAAATACTACTCAATAAAAAACGAATTACTGATAAATAATAATAAAAACAAAGATGAACTGCAAGACCATTACATTATGCTAAGTGCAAGGCAGGTTTAAATTAAGGACACCAGACTGTATGGTTCCACCTACATGATATTGCAGGGAAAATTATAGGAAGAAATCAGTGCTTTCCAGAGGCTGAATAGAAAAAAGGAGCATGACAGAATTTATATGGAGTGATGGAAATATCCTGTATCTTAAATATACATTGTTGTAGTTACATAACCATATTATTTACCAAAATTTGTTGTACTGCATACACCTAGAAAAAGTGAAAGGATGAATTTACCTTCAGTCAACATGATCTAAATCTTTTATGATAGGAAAAACGTAGCAAACTATCAATGAAAAAGGTTTTTTTTCTTCCTATTTCACATGGAAAAAAGTTGGAAATGCAACATATTTCTCTTGCATTAGGGTCTTTATAGGATGGGTTCTTCACTGGTAAGAAAAACAGTTTATCATGCCATGTAAAAATATATTTCTCAAAAGATGAAGAAAGATCAAAATGTTTTACATTTTCCTGTTATATCTCTGCATACTCCTTTGTTAAGTATTATTTCCTAAGTAGACATAATATGTAAGCATAAATGCATAAAAGTGAGATTAACCTATTACTGGTAATCACCCAACTCAGCAAAGTAAATATTTAAATTCCTTTACTTGGAGTCTCTCTCTGCCAATTTAAATTCCTAGAAATGAGACTTGTTTCTGTTTCTCAAGTGCATTGGGTGATTTTTATCAGCCAAATTAAAAAATCCAAAGTCAATAAACAGATTCAAGTAATCTTGAGATACCGATAAAGTACACAAACTTCTAATACTAATGGGTTAGGTTAACACTGGCAAGACAGTTTGGTAATGCTGACCATTTGTAGGGCTTGGTATTTCCATTGAAGACATCAAAATAATGAAAATAATACAGATGATAAAAGGGACTATTTTAGGTGCTGGAGACATAACAGTGAACAAGATAAAGCCCCTGCTTTAATGGAACTTACATTCTACTGGGGAGAAAATCAACAGCAAATGAACAAAACATATAATGTCAAGACGTGGTTAAGTGCTAAAAGAAACAGAATGGTCAACGTACTAATTTGGAGACCTGAGATGACATTAGAGCTGAGACCTAAATTAAATGAGGGAACAAGCTTTATAAAAATCAGACAAACATTCTTCACAGAACGCTGAACTATAAGTAATTTTTTGTGTTCTTAAAAACAGAAATGGAAGTAGTGGAGTGAAACAAAAAGAACAGAAACAACTAGGAACAAGAAAGTGCCATAGATTATGTCAGAGCTATGAATACATTTGGCTGGGATTTAGCTCAATTGGTAGAGTGCTGCGCTGCAGTCTCTGAGGTCCTGAGTTCAATTCCCAGCACCGCATAAATGGGAGAAGGGCCTGGCAATCCACTCCCAGGGCAATCCCGAAACAGTCAACCATTGAAAACCCTAAGAGGGCCGCTATGAGTGGGCTATGAGTGGGCTATGAGTCGGATACCGACTCCATGGCACCTAACAACAACAACAATGAATGCATTTATTTGTCAAAAGACAAATGGAGGTGGGTATTTTAATATCATTGGTATAGTTTGTTTTTGTTATATTTAAAGATTAGATGTCCATTCGCTATTTAAGTAGAGATTAGATCAAGGGTGTGGTTGAAGCTGAAGAAACCCTGCACAAAAAAGGAAGGAGAAGGAAAAAAGTAAAGCTGTTGAGACAAATGACAGAAATCAAAAGTAATACAACAGCAATATCACAGAAATTCTAGAAAGTAAAAGAATTGGGTACAATAAAAATAAAAATAAAGCTACCAACACCTAGATCCAGCAAAGTGAAACTGCAGAACACTAAAGACAAACGATCTGAGAAGTAAAAGGATGAAAACTCAGTAAACAATCCCAGTTTAATTCTACAGCTCAAACTATGGACTGGAAACACAAGAGCAATATATAGTATTAACAAGCCACACTTTCTGTCAGATAAAGAATGTACGTATGTATCATCAATGTACTCAATACCTTTAGTTCTGTTAATAGAATCATTTGAGTTTGAGACTGTTAAATCAAGACTCAAAAGCAGAGTAGAACAAGAGTTACAAGTACCTTCATTCATTTGGAAGTCTGAACTACCAATTCTTTGTTTCAAATAATAGTTGGAGTGGCTTTTTAATTTTCTTTCTTCCTTTATCTTTTGTTTTCCAGCTAAAGGGCAAGGTGGGTAATGGCTTTTTAGCATAGAAAAATCCAGTATACATAGCTCCACTCATGAGTTTATACGGGCACTTGGAAAAATATTTAAAATGTTTTAAAATCTGATTTTCCTAAGTAATCTCATCTTTCATCCTTTTGTATGGCTAAGATTGCCTATCAGTGGCTCTTCTTTTATTAAGAATCCCAAGACGTTCTGTTAAAGAAATCATCCTATTAAGTCCTAATTTTTTTTTAACTAAAAGAAAAGAGAACATGAACTATTTCACAAAATCACTTACTAGCCATTTCTAGGAGAAAATATAACTTTAATTGTTTTCTTCCAAACACCTATAATTGAACATCCTAGGAATTTTACTACCAATGTTTTGGCATTGACTCGAGGTATGTGTTACTGCAGCTGTCCAGTTTCTCCCCTTCAACACTCTTTACCCATCACAAATCTTGTATATAATGCTGTAGTAAAAAATAAGTTTTGTCTGGACATTTAAATTGAGCCTTGAATTTAATACATGCTTGATAGAGACATCTATATTAATGTTTCTACATACCAATTCAGAAATATTTAAAATACTTTTGAATTATTTTCTAAGCAATTTACTCCAAAACTTAACAATTAACCTCTATTTCCCCATGCATGCTCATAATCAGATAAAGCTGGGAAAATCATTTAAAAACTCATATTTAAAGGTTAGTTGCTTTTCTAACTCCCACCCCCTTTTTAAAGCCATCTTATTTATAAAACTGTGACTGTTATTTATGGTCCAAAGAAAAGTTTTAGTCAGAAATGAAGTGATTTGGTGCAGATAAAAATCATGCCATTTATCTCCAGTGTATATTTTGGCCAATCTCATGAAAATGAATGAAATCAGCACATGATGTACTCAACCCTTTCATTTATAAAACTACAAGAACAGATTACAAAAAGAAATGATCACATATATAATCAACTACATTGCATAAAAATTTGATGGTTCTCATTTTATTAAGCCACTCATTCTTAAATTAATGGGGAAAATTAAACTCCAGTTTTCCATAGCTGTCTGGTCTGAAAATAATTTCTAACATACCCTAAACAAACAATATTTTATTTAAAAGCTAAGCCATTGCTTTTAATAAGAATCATTTATTATTATTAAAGTGTAGAGTTAACTGGTACAATGCTATGCATAACCACTAATTGCTAAAAAATTAAACATAAATGGATAATAGCAAAATGCGCATGTAAAAGAAAAACTAAACTTATTTTATAGAGAATGTTCTTCTCTATTCTTAGTAAATTTATGGCTTGTTCCTATTTGGTGATTTTTTATAATTAACACTTTCTGTCAATAAATGTCATACATTTTCAACTTTTCATTCAACTCCGCTAATGACTGAAATATTCCATTAAATATAACAATATTAAAAATTAGAGTCCATTCTCTTGTCTCCAAAAATGCAACATCATTCTACAAAATTCATGAGGAAATAATTTAAATGTCCCAAATACAAAGTGATGAATTTAGAAATGCCAATGCTGATGTATTTACTGTTATTATAACTTTATTAAGCATAATTTTTAGTCAAATGCTATTTTGTGGAACAAAATAATTTATACTAAAGGTGGAAAAATTGAAAAAGCTTAAAAAAAAGTGTGCCAGCACTTTCACCATTTTTATATTTAATTATAAATTAAAGGTTTAAAAATTGTGTTAATCCTTATGTTAGCTCATATAACAAGAAAAAGACATCATTTTTCTTCAGGATAACTACCAAAAAGAAAAATCACTAAAAAGTTTTTGTTTATGTAAATTTTACTGGATGAAAATATTAAAAAACAAATGTAGGAACAAATCCTTAGTAGATTACTCCACAGCTAGTATAATACTAGAGGAATATATGCATATTTATACTGTCAAAGATTTAAAGTTGCTGTACCACAGCATACATCCAAAAATGTATGCTACATAATTTAAAAATTTCCACTGGATAAAACAAAATAAATTTGTGAATAAATATAGGGCATCTGTAGGAAACCAAAAGATCCAACAAAGACTTCCATAACCTAAGTTTTACTTCAGGGAAGAGTCACAGAGTCTTCCAAATAGATTCAGATGTAGTGCTACATGTTAACAACATTCACCTCCTTACCAAAATATCCTTTCTCTGGCAGCTAAATATTACCTTAAGAAAAAAAGAAAGAAAGAAAAAAAAAAAAGATTAAGTGCTTGAGGGAATAAGAATAGCAGAAAACTACAGGACCCACATATCCTTTTTCTTAAATTTAATTTGTCATATATAAGGTTTTTATATACAATCAGTGTGCATTGTAACAGTTTATATTAAAAGTCAATCAAGTTTATCTAAAATGTTAACCTGGCTGCATAGCACATTTGACATTATTGCCCACATGAAAAGGGAAAACAAATGGATTAACAATAACTTTTGGCCATTTTGGATTCTGAAAGTGTTCATATGCCTACCCTTTTAAACTGAATGCATCTGAAAAAAAATGTTTCCAGAGCATGCAGTTTAGAGTTTACATATTATCTTACCAGTTTTTTTTTCTGCTTTTGTTTTTTACTATAAACAAAATATTGACTAAAAAAGGGAAAAAAGGGTGGGGGAAATAACATGTATCTAATAAAATATTCAATATAAAAAGAGGACTAATGGAAATAAGTGGCCCCTTTCCCCATTTTTACATTCTAAACAATGATTTCATCAAGACAAATAATTAAAAAGTGTTATTACACTGATTTTTTTTTTTTTTTAATAAGAAGGCCTGAGTTGGTAGGGAAAGGAACAGTCAAAAAAAGCCTGAGAAGGGGAAGGAAATAAGGAAAGCTTATTTAATACATTTACAATAATTTACAGCCATCTTTTTTTTTTTTTTTTTGTAAAAAGGTATAATAATAGATCACAAACAGGAAATTCCTGGCTATATTACAGATATAAGTACAGAATTTAAATATTCAAGCTTGTGATGAAAAGCGGCAAGGTGGTCGCAGTGTACAATGTAAACAAGTAGCTTTGGAAAGTGAACAAAGTCCTTGAGTGTTTTTCCTTTATTGAGAAAAGAACCCTCTTTCATTCCTTCCTGAAACATGATCACAGGTCAGAGTAAAGTTCATATACAAACATAATTTAAATGGAGGTCAGTCTAAAATCACTGACTTAAAAACAGTTTTATCCAGCCTATATGGGAGGGCAGTGTTGAGGTCCCTGTTATAGTAAACATTTTCCATTTCTTTAAAAAAGAAAAAAAAAAAGTACTACAATATTTGCAGTACAGTGCAGCATAATCCTTAAATATAAAAATATTTTCTCTTCTGTTGGGATAATAGACCTTGCATCCTGGAAAGAAGTAACAATACTGCTACTGATAGAAGATTTGTTTATATCTTTCAAGTCATGTAAGGCAATTACTGTGTTGGTTTATGATATATGGCTAAAAGAAAAGTCCAGAAAGATAAAGCATCAGTTTTTGTTATGTTTTCCGACTACTCCAGGTATGCTCAGGTGTACTTTTGTGTTCAACTGAATGTTCAAATGGAGATCTGGAGCCATAAGGAGACCTCTGATCTAGTGGTGACCTCGGGCCACTACTGGAAGCTCTGTGGTCCATTTGCCAATCTGAGTGATACCTATAATCCCTGGAAGATTTATGATGTGTATATTCAGAGCTTGACCGATGATCTGAATGTAACCGGTGATCTGCATGAGATCGATGATCAGAATGAGATCTATCTTTTAAACTTCCTTCCAAATTTGACCTGTGATCTCTACTCCTGTGATCATCCAGTTTTCTGTGTTTCTCTCTGTCACTGTAATATCTAATAAAAGAGAAATTCAGACTTTTAGTCAAACTAATAACGCAAATCAAAATGTTTCCAAATAAAAGCTTACTAAAAAATGAAACATAAAAATACTTTAAAGAATACTTTTAATTATACGCAAACTATTTTATTAGACTTTCTAAATTTGCTTAAAGATCTAGGGTTTAGCTCAGTTGGTAGAGTGCTGTTCTACACTCTCTGAGGCCCTGGATTCCATTCCCAGCACCACAAAAATGGGAGAAGGATGTGGCAGGCCCCTCCTGAAAACAATCCCAAATTGATCAGCTTTCGAAAACCCTATGAGGGTTGCTACGAGTCAGGGCTGACTTGATGGCACCTAACAACAACAATAACAACAAATTAGCTTACAATCTCTAAAATAATCTAATTGAAAAAATTGATTCATAAAAACTAAAGAGAATTATACAAACACACCCCAGACAGCACCTCATTTCACACAGCTATATGCGCCTAACAACAATCTTAAGAATAAGAATTTGCTATTTCTTATTCTATGAATCATTTTTATTAATACATTCTTCTTTTTTTTTTTTCTTCAGTACTGGGGTGTTGACCCCAGGGCCTCACATACACTAGACCAGTGCTCTACCACTGAATGGCACTCCCAGTCTCTGTTTCACTTTTTATTTTTGAGACAGGATCTCACTCAAGTTGCCCAGGCTATCTCTGGCTTCAATCTTATAATCCGTCTGCCTCAGCCTCCCTTGAGTCACTGGAATTATAGGCCTGTGCCATGGTACCTACCTAATAAATACATCTTAATAGTCTGGAATGGGAGAAAGATGTGCCAATCCACTCCCGAAGTAATCCTGAAACCATCAGCCATTGAAAAATCCTATGAAGGTCTGACTCATAGTGAATTGACAGCATCTAACAACAATAGTCTGGGAGTTCAAACCCTTGATTGGAGCCTTATTTTTTTTTTTCAGTACTTGGGGGTTGAACCCAGAGGCTCCCTCATGCCAGGGAAATGTTCTACCAGTAAGCTGCAACCTTAGCCCCTTTTTAATTTTTATCTTTCAGACAAGAGCTCATTAAATTGTGCAGATTACCTCTGACCTCAAACCCGCAATCCTCCTGCATCAGCCTCCAGAATTGCTAGGATTTACAGGCTTGTGCCCCAGCACCTAGTTTAAAATCAGTGCCTTTTATGAGCCTCTAAGTAGGAAAAAAATTTTTAATTTTAGAAATAATTTGAAAGAAAAATTTTCTTTGATTAATAATGCCTATTAAAAGTTTCCTCAAGCATGACTAGTTACATACTTAATATAAAAATCATAAGAAATTTACTCCTCATATAAATGTGACAGTTGAATAAAAACAAATTTCTCACATTTTGCCATTTTAAGTAAAATACGCTGAAAATAATGAGGTCTATCCCCAATGGGGGGGGGGGGTTTGAACCCAGGGCTTTACACATGCTATTCAAGTGCTCCACCACTAAACTGTGTCCTCAACCCCCTTTTTATTTTGAGGCAGAGTCTCAATCAGCAGGCTGCCTCTGGCATCAAACTTGAGAGCCTCCTACCTCAGGTTCCTGAATTGCTAGGATTGTATGTGTATGCCACAGCACCTGGCTTCCCCTATGTTTTCTTCTAGTTGTTGCTGGGATTA
Source organism: Pedetes capensis (assembly GCA_007922755.1). Taxonomy (NCBI): domain Eukaryota; kingdom Metazoa; phylum Chordata; class Mammalia; order Rodentia; family Pedetidae; genus Pedetes; species Pedetes capensis. The sequence goes on from VMDO01004552.1 coordinate 118,419, forward strand.
CAAGTATGTGCCATGACACCTAGCATAGATTTTTTTTTTCTTTTTTTTTAAATTGACTACTGGTTCCTACTATAAGCAATATCTTCTAGAAGCCTGTGAAATTGCATATACTACTAAAAACATGGCTTTTCCTTTTTTTAAATGATTTTTTAAATAAGTGATTCTATGATATGTTGAAAGTCTGACAGAACTTCTCGCAGAAATTTTTGTTGTGAGCAAAACTGAATATAAAAAAAAAAAAGTCTTCTAATTTCTTTCTTTTAATGATTGAACCCAGTACCTCACAAATACTAGACAAGCACGCTACCATGGAGCTATATCCCTAGCCCTTCTGATTTCCTTCTGACCTCTACTTTTATTTTTCTCAGTTTTTGAATTTACTTAAATTATTGACCCCCCAGGTTTCTGTCAGCTTGTCATGCTGTGGGAGCTAGCATGCTTGTATGAGGCTAAAAGCTGTGCCACCGGTATAACAGATACCAGCAGAGCCACCCATGGTGGACAGGTTTCAACTGACCTTCAAGACCAAGACAGATTAGGAAGGATCCAACAGCCCACTCCCAAAATAATTATCCACTGAAAACGCTATGAATAACAGAGAAACATTGTCAAATATAGTGCCTGAAAATGAGCTCCACAGGCTGGAAGGCATTCAAGAAATGACTAGGAAAGATTTGCCTCCTCAAAGAAGAGTCAACCTTAATGACAAGAATAAAGTCCCTGAGTCCTCCATTTGCTAATGTGGCTCAACTCAAAATGAGAAGAAACATAGTATCTGCAACAATGGGCTCAAATACAAAAAGACTGTGCATGACAAAGTGTTGGGTAGTGTTTTGCCCTGCTGTATTTAGGGTTGCTACGTTGTTTATTGTTGTTAGGTGCAATCACGTCGGATCCAACTCATAAAATCTCTCAAGATGAACTTTCATCTCTCACTGCACATCTTGACTTCAATTTTATAATTCAAAAAGCATTTTAATAGAGAAATTTAATTCTTAATGATAACAACAAAATGTACTATGTATCAAGTCGTCTTACTTATAAACAAACAAGACTTGTTTTGATTTTGTGAAAAGTGAATTGGCTGACAGGTCAAGTACAACAAATATAATCAAAAGGAGAAAGACATGTATAAGCAAAGTTTCAAAAGTAACTTGTCAAGTTTACCTGCTGTCTTGCTTGTAGTGATCCCATTCACGATGATCTTTACCATTACTAAATGAAGAATAGGGTCTTTTCCTGGAATCACTCTTTTTATAAGAATCTCCCTGATGTCGGTCTTTATGGTGATCATGGTACTGAGATAAGTGTCTATCAGAAGAATAACTGTCCCTGCTGCTATCATCATGATTTGTATTCTCTTTCAGTCTTTCCACATCTATTAGATAAAAAAGTCAAACTTGTTAATGACTTAAAAAAATGTGATAGCTCCTGCCAAAACATAATCTTTTCCTTAATACAGGCAGCTAAAGCATTTAGAAATGGTTTTTAAAACCAGTATTAAAGCTTAAAAAGGGTCATTTGGGTCTGAAATCTGAAAAATAAAGGGCCCATAATTTTCTGAAATTACACTTTTGTGACTCTTGTACAAAAAAAAAGTTAAAAAGTCCACTATTCCTAATGATATATAAAAAAGAATAAACCTTCACTTTAACAATTATTCTACAATTTCTAGAAACTGGCAAAAGGTTGATTTATGGGAAGGATAATAAAACACTATTAAGAAAATAAATTTTATTTAATAATGTAGGCATGTACACTTACAGTATTTTCTTAATATAAATGTACTCACAAACAAGAACAACTTAACCCTTTTATAATTTACAACAAAAGCAAAAATAGGAAAACAGTTTTTAAATTCATTTTCTGACACAATTAGTAAGGCTTACTTACCTGGATTTCTAATCACATGAGCATTCAGGTTGCTGTTCTGGTCAGTACTTTGCTAAAATAAATGCACATATATAAGAATCTTTTAAGTGGTTTAAAATGCTCTTATAAATAAGCAAGGAGAGGGGAAATCCTTAAAAAGAAAATCTTGACATTGAATGAAATCCTCACATAAGATACTAGAATATATATATTAACACAAATCTTTCTTTAGTTATAAACCCCATGTGTTTCTTTTTCAAAGAATTGACTCTGAAATAATTTTAGATTTAACCAAAAAGTTGAAAATAGTATTAAAAGTTACCATATATTCTTCACCTAGATTTTCTTAACGCTTATATCTTATGTAACTGTAGTATTACAATCAAAAGCAACTAATTAACATCAATACCATATTATTAACTGTACAACAGATTTCATATTTTCCCCGATGTCCTTTTTCTGCTCCAGCATCCAATCTGGAGGCCCATATTATGTTTAGTTGTTATGTCTTCTACGTTTCACAATCTTGACATTTATGAAGAGTACCAGTCAGTTACTTTGTTGACTGTCCATAAAATGGGGCTCATTATTATGTTTAGTTGTTATGTCTTCTACGTTTCACAATCTTGACATTTATGAAGAGTACCAGTCAGTTACTTTGTTGACTGTCCATAAAATGGGGCTCGTCTGGTATTTTCTCAAGACTAGATTGAAGTTACATATTTTTGGCAAAAATTTCATAGATACAGTATACTTAGCACACCGTATCACAGGTTCATGATGTTGGCAGGTCTCTTTACTATGATTACTTATTTAAGGTGGTATCAGGCAAATTTCTGTTCTGTAAAGTTACTGTTTTCCTTTTGTAAGCAATAAATATCCCAGAGGGGATATTTTTTCTATTCCAATATCTTATTTTCTTGCCCACTAATTTTAGTATAAGGGATAGGGTTTAGCTCAGTTGGCAGGGTGCTGCTCTGTACTCTCTGAGGTCCTGGGTTCAATCCCCAACATCACAAAAACGGGAGAAGGATGTGGCTCCTTCTCCTAAAACAATCAGCCATTGAAAACCCTATGAATAGCAGAGAAGCACCGACATAGTGCCAAACAGGGCACAGTGTGGGGGACTGTTTTTGTTCTGTTGTGCACAGGGTCACTAAAAATCAGACCTGCCTTGACACTGAATCAGACCTGACTTGACGGCACCTAACAACAACTAAAATGATAATCTGTGCCTCTTGTCTCCAACAATTATTGCAGTGTTCTAACGGGGATTTTTCTGTTTCACTCATTTCTTCAACATTTATTATTGAACTCTCCTGTAACACAGAATGTATCACGGTTTTAATGACATAAGTTAAGAAATAAAATGATGTAATAATTTACCTGAGATTCTTGCCGTTTTTTAATAGCATGCTTATATAATTTATGCAATTTTCTTGCATCAAACTCAGTAAACTTAGACACAAAAATCCACAAGTTTCTAGAAGAAAAAAAGCAAAGTAATATGGTAGAAAGTATTTAGGTTTTTTTTTTCCCAGAACTCATTAAACCCCAGGCTGAAATACACACAGCCCTCTACAGAGGAAAGACTAAACTGAAGAGATTAATTTTCGTATTTACTTTCCAAAACACTGTAAGAGTAAAACTCCAAGGATACTAATAGTGCTATTTCTCTTCTAAACCACTCCATTTTATAGTCTTTGGCATGAAAAGTAGTCATCAGTTCTAATTTGAAATTCACCAAACCTGTGATAAGTAATAAGGGATTTAGAGATTCATGTTGTGATCCAGATTATATATATGAGATCGGGTATGTTATTGTTAATAGTTTGAGCAGAAACATTACCAGATAATATAGACCAAGCTTGTAAAGAATGGTCTTCCTGCAAATCTCTACAAGGAAAACTTCCAAACATTAAAGAAAGAAATTGCAGAAGATACTAAAAGATGAAAGGACATCCCTTGCTCCGGAATAGGGAGAATTAATATTGTAAAAATGGCTATCCTACCAAAAGCAATCTATAGATTTAATGCAATACCCATGAAAATTCCACTGACTGACTTTACAGAAATAGAAAAAATGATCCAAAAATTCATATGGAACCACAAAAGACCACGTATAGCCAAAACACTCCTAAGCTGCAAAACGAACGCAGGTGGAATCACAATTCCTGACTTCAAGCTATACTATACAGCAGTGGTTGCAAAAACAGCTTGGTACTGGCACAAAAATAGGCCCGAAGACATCTGGAACAGAATAGAAGACCCAGAAATACCTCAACACACCTATAGCCACCTGATTTTCGACAAAGGAGCAAAGCAAGTAAACTGGAAAAAGGACAGCCTCTTCAACAAATGGTGCTGGGAAACATGGTCATCCACATGCAGAAAAATGAAAGCTGACCCACATCTCTCAATATGCACGAGAGTTAACTCAAAATGGATAAAAGATCTCAACATAAAACCAGAAACTTTAAAACTTATATAAGGCAAGATAGGCAACACACTCCATCATATAGGCTTAGGAAAGTATTTCCTTAATAGGACTCCAATTGCTCAAGAAATTGTAACAAGAATAGATAAATGGGATTACATGAAATTAAAAAGCTTCTGCACAGCAAAAGAAACAATTAACAGAGTCAAGGAAACCCCCACGGAATGGGAAAAAATCTTCGCATTCTATACATCAGACAAAGGTCTAATTACTAGAATTTATAAAGAACTCAAGAAAAATCTCCCAAAAAAACAAACAACCCAATACACAAATGGGCAAAGGAACTGAGTAGACAGTTCTCAAATGAAGAGATCCATAAAGCCATGAAACACATGAAAAAAATGCTCAACATCCCTAGCCATTAGGGAAATGCAAATCAAAACAACGCTGAGATTTCACCTCACACCAGTAAGAATGGCCAAGATCAATAAAACAAACAACAACAAATGCTGGCGAGGATGCAGGGAAAAGGGAACACTCTGACATTGTTGGTGGAGCTGTAAATTGGTGCAACCACTGTGGAAATCAATATGGAGGTACCTTAAAAAACTAAAAATAGATCTATCATATGACCCAGCTATAACGCTATTGAGAATTTACCCAAAGGGAGATGGGTCATCATACCACAGAGACACCTGCATCTCCATGTTCAATGCAGCGCTTTTCACAATAGCAAGGATATGGAATCAACCAAAGTGCCCTTCAACAGAAGAATGGATAAAAAAACTATGGTATATATACACAATGGAATACTACTCAGCAATCAAGAAAAATGAAATAAGGTCATTCGC
>VMDO01004553.1:0-76665 GCA_007922755.1 Pedetes capensis
AAAAAAAAAAAAAAAAAAAAAAAAAAAAAAAAAAAAAAAAAAAAAAAAAAAAAAAAAAAAAAAAAAAAAAAAAAAAAAAAAAAAAAAAAAAAAAAAAAAAAAAAAAAAAAAAAAAAAAAAAAAAAAAAAAAAAAAAAAAAAAAAAAAAAAAAAAAAAAAAAAAAAAAAAAAAAAAAAAAAAAAAAAAAAAAAAAAACACACACACACACAAGGAAATGGATAAGATACTTTCTAGGAATTTTTAGCCCTAACATTCTGAAATCTAAATATGAAAGAGTGAATCTCCAAATTTAACAGGAGTAGAAAGAAAATCTCTTGTAAAAGACAGAAATCAGGTCATGAAACCTCAGCAATAAGTGTGCCTCCATAATTGTCAGGTTATAATTTTATTTGTATCCACTTGTAACTTGTCTACCTAACATTATGTTTTCTAAATGAATCTATATTGACGACAGTAGACATCATTCATTCATTAGTCCAGTGTATGACTATACTATAATGTATTTATGTAGCCTCACACTGATGACATTCATCATCTTTCCAATTTTTCATCAAGATAAATACAGCAACGAGCCAGGCACAGTGGCACATGCCTATAATCCCACAGCACTCAGGAGGCTAAGGTAGGAGGATCAACACAAATTCAGGCTGGCCTGGCCACACAGTGAGTTCCAGGCCAGCCTGGACTACTCAGTGAGACCCTACTTAAAAATAAAAAAAATGAAAGCAAGTAAGAAAGCAGTGAATATGTCTATACATTTTTGCTATTCACATGAGCAAGAATTTCACACACATAAATATAATCAGGGTAACACATATATATAAAGCTGTTAAGGGTTGGAGGTGTAGCTCAGAGGTGGAGTATTTGCCTAACTTGCCTAGCATGAACAAGGCCATGGGTTTGAGCCCCAGGACCACAAATTTAGAAAGAAAAGAGAGAGAGACTGAGAGAGAGAGACAGAGAGAGAGAGAGAGAGAGAGAGAGAGACAGAAAGAGAGACAGAGAGAGAGAGAAAGGAAGGAAGGAAAAGAAAAAAGAAAAACTTTTAGACACTACCATTTTGGCCTCCAAAGTATCTGTGAAAACTTACTTTATAGCCCACAATGTATCCCATAGTTTCATTTTCTTTACATATTCACCAAACCTTTTGAACAGTATCTCACTTTTATTTTCATTTTTTATTTATTTTTTAAAGAAAAATACAAGAATTTTATTTCCTCCAGTCCTTCTATCTCTTTCCTACATTCTTCTGGTTTTGGCTTTCATTAACTATTAGCTTTTTTCTCTGTTGCTTTTAAACAAGGATATTTTCAATCAAGACTTTGTGTTCGTGACATAGGCATGCTTTCTTGTCACCATGCATCATTTTCCTCCTGGTTTTTCTGGTATGTTTTGGCTGCAGAGAGTATTGTGTTTCCTTGTCCCTCCTCAGTATATGTTGCTGAATTTCATTTCTTGTTTGTAATCCATTTATAATCACTTATGATTTCTTTGGGCCTTCTACACAGGTGACAGTTCTTTCTTCCTTTGCACCTGGCTCATGACCCCACTTCACGTTCCTGAAACTGCAGTGGAATATCACAAAAATAGGGCCCATTCTGCAATGCACAGTGATTGAGAAGACTTTCTGAACCCTCTGTTCTCATTTCTGCAGGCTGGATGGATCCAAAGGGGGTGCTGGAGTACTCACCAAAGAAATCTAGCCACATCATCTTGGCTTGTTGCGTCCTCCCCAACATCTCTCTGGATCATGGCATGGATATTTGGTCCTTTTACAGTGACAGGACCCCACTGAACAGCCCTGTTAAGAAGAGTATGAACACAAGGAGTCCCTGAACTTAGAGGCTGATCACATCTGTCAGGATCTGGTGCTCACTCATTTTATCTAATGTGAAAGGTGAAGTGGAAGGAGACTTTCCAGAAGGAATTGCAAGAAATTTTCCCCAACACCCCTGTCACAGTTCTATCTTCTAGCATGATTGAATGTGCACGCTTATCATAAATTGACATTTAGTCTGTATGCTTTAGAAGGGTTGGGGCTAAGCCAGGATATTTTGATTCATTTGCAAATGTGTCAACTAAACCAAAACCAAGACAATTGTTCCCTACTACTTAGTGAACTCCAAGTTGTGCACATTCATTCAGAAACTCACTGACTGCAAACTTTTATGATTGAGACTATGAAGACATAGTAAAGGAGAAAAAACATATAGCCAAAATACTTCCTTAGCTTCAATTATCTGGAGATTTCAAATGAAAACAATATTTGTTTGTCCTAAATTATTTGAGTGATTGTTTAGTTTTTCTTTTCTTTTCTCTCATTATTGGTAAATGTTAATGGGTTAGAGAGTAATACAGTATTTGCTTTTTCCATTATTCAACTATTACATCACTTTTTATTACACTTTCATCAACTTACAAAGTTTATGAAACCTTTGGATTAGCATGTAGTAAAACTCATATGTATTTATGGGTTATAGTCCCCTACTTTTGCCATGTACTAATGAAGTTACATCATGTACATTGAGATTATCCTCTTCCCCTTTATCCCTTTATATTTTCCCCTCCCCTTCCCACCTTCCAAACCTTCACTTCCCTTTGCTTGTCCCCTCCCTCCTTCTTTCTACTCTTTATATTTTCCCTTCTTTGCTAAGTTTAATTGTGCATTTTTATGTATCTACTTATGTATACCTGCAGCCATAACACTGTGGCTTGGGAGAAGGACCTGGCAATCCACTCCCAAAAAACAATCTGCCATTGAAAAACCCTATGAATAAAAGAGAAGCACTGACAATAGTGTTTTGCCTGTTATATGTGGCATTGCTATGAGTCGGACATCAACTCGAGGGCACCAAACAACAATAGCAACAACACCTTATGTATAGGTTTTTTCTTCCTTTAAGATTCAGCTCTCATATCTCTTTTTGAGCCTGTATTCATTCACTTAAGATGATATTTTCTAGTTCCCTCCATTTTGCTGCCAAATGACATTATTTCATTCTTTTTTGTTGCTGAGTAATATTTCATTGCGTATATATGCCACAACTTTTAATCCATTCTTCTATTGATGGGCATCTTGGTTGGTTCTGTATCCTTACAATTGTGAATAGTGCTTCATTAAATATGGAGATGCAGGAATCTCTGTGGTATGATGACTTATCTCACTTTGGATATATTCCCAGAAGTGATCTAGCTTGGTTGTACAGCAGTTCTATTTCTAGTTTTCTGATGTACCTCCATATTGATTTCCAAAGTGGTTAAAATAATTTACAATGCCACCAGTAGTGTAAAAGGGTTCCTTTTTCTCCACATCCTCACCAGCATTGTTATTATTTATTTTTTTTTATCTTGACCATTCTTACTGGAGGTCAGTGGAATCTCAAAATTGTTTTCATTTGTATTTCCCTAATGGCTAGGGATTTAGCTCAGTGGGTAGAGCGCTGCACTGCAGTCTCTGAGGCCCCGAGTTCAATTCCCAGCACCGCAAAAATGGGAGAAGGACCTAGCAATCCACTCCCAAGGCAATCCCGAAGCACTCAGCCATTGAAAACCCTATGAGGGTCGCTATGAGTCAGATACCGACTCGACGGCATCTAACAGCAACAACAACAACAATGGCTAGGGTTATTTAGCAGTTTTTTCATGTGTTTCTTAGCCTTATGGACTTGTTCATTTGAGAACGGTCTGTTCATTTCCTTTGCCCACTTATGTATTGGGTTATTTGTTGTCCTAGGATTTGCTTTCTTGAGTTCTTTGTAAATTTTAGAATTTAGTCCTCTGTTGGATATGTAGGATGTGAAGATTTTCTCCCATTAAGTGTGCTCTTCAGTAACTCTGCTCATTGTTTCCTTTGCTGTACAGAGCATTTTAATTTCACGTAATCCCATTTGTCAATTCTTGGTGAGATTTACCAAGTGACTGGAGTCTTGTAAAGGAAATACTTTCCTGTGCCTATGTGTTGGAGCGTGTTTCCTATCCTATCTTCTAGTAGTTTTAGTTTCTGGCTTTATGTTGGGGTCTTATATCCGTTTCAAGCTGACTCTCATGTAAATTGAGAGATATCAGTCTATTTTCATATTTTTGCAGATGGATATCCAATTTTCCCAGAATCATTTGTTGAAGAGGCTATCTTTTCTCCAATTTGCATCCTTAATCCCTTTGTCAAAGATCAGGTGGCTGTAGTTCTGTGGGTGTATCTCTGCATCTTCAATTCTGTTCCATTGGTCTTCAAGCTGATTTTTGTGCCAGTACCAAGCTGTTTTTCTACTATGCTCCTGTAGTATAGTTTAAAGTCAGGTATTGTGATCCCACCTGCACTAATTTTGAAGCTTAAGATTATTTTGGCTATATGTAGTCTTTTGTGTTTCCACATGAATTTTTGGATAATTTTTTTCTCTTTCTGCAAAATTTGTTATTGGGGTTTTAATGGGAATTGCATTAAATCTGTAAATTGTTTATGGTACTATAGCCATTTTTGTAATATTGATTCTCCCAATCCTTGAGCAGAGGAGGTCCCTCCACCTTCTAGTATGCTCTGTGATTTTTCTTTAATGTTTTGAAGTTTTCCTTGAGATCTTCAAGATCTTTGGTCAGATTGATTCCTAAGTATTTAGTTTTTGATGGACTATTGTGAAAGGGATTGTTGCCTAATTTCCTTCTCTTCCTGTTCACAACTGGTGTAAAGGAAGACTACTGATTTTTGAGTGTTAATTTTGTATCCTGCTACTTTGCTGAAGGAGTTAATTAGGTCTAAAAGTTTTCTAGAGAAGTTTTGGGAGTCCTTTAGGCAAAGGATCATGTCACCCATGAATAAGGATAATTTGACCTCTTCCTTGCCTATCTGTTTCACTTTGATTTCTTTCTCTTGTCTGATTGCTCTGGCTAGGACTTCGACCACAATATTGAATAAGAAAAGAGATAGTAGACATCCTTGTCTTCTTACTGATCTTATAAAAAATGGTTTCAATTTTTCCCCATTTAATATGATATTGGCTATATGTCTGTTATAAATGGCCTTTATTATGTTGAGGTACTTCCCTATTATGCCTATCTTCTCCAGGGCTTTTATCATGAAAGGGTGTTGCACTTTGCTAAAGGACTTCTCAGCATCAATTGAGATGATTAGGTGACATCTGTCTGCAAGTCTCTCAATATGTTGAATTAGAGTGATTGATTTTCATATGTTGAACCAGCCTTGCATCTATGGAATGAAGACCACCTGATCATGATGTATGATCTTTTTTATGTGTTGCTGAATTAGGTTTGCCAGGATATTGTTGAGAATTTTTGTATTAATGTTCATCAGGGAAGTAGGTCTATGGTTCTCTTTCTTTGAAGTGTCCTTAACTGGTTTTGATATCAGGGTGATTGTGGTTTCATAGAATGAGTTTTGGGGTGCCCCCTTTTTTTCTACGTTTTGAAATAATTTGAGGAGAATAGGTATTGATTTTTCTTTGAAGGTTTGATAGAATTCTGCTGTGAACCTCTGAGGACCTGGGCTTTTTTTTTGTTGTAAGGCTTTTTATTACCTTCTCTATTTTGATGTATGTAATGGGTCCGTTAAGATTGCTTATGTTCTCCAGGCTTAATTTTGATAAGATATATGTGGTAATGAACTTATCCATTTCTTCTGTGTTTTTGTTTTTTGTGGAAGCATAATTTCTCAAGGTATTCCCTGATGATTTTCTGGATTTCATTGGTATTGGTGGTTATGATCCCATTCTCATCTCTAATTTTTTTCAATTTGGGCATTTTCTGTCTATTTTTTGGTAATACTGGTTGGGGAGGATCTATTTTATTAATCTTTTCAAATAACCAGTTCTTAAATATCATTAAGTCTTTGAATTGTCTTTTTACATTCTAATTGAGATATCTCTGCCTTGATCTTGATAATTTCTGTCTGAGTGCTCCTTTTAGGATTGGTTTGTTGTTGGATTTTTAATGTCTTGAGATGTGTCATTAAATTATTTAATTGGGCCTTCCCTAACTTATTGATGAAAGCATTTATGGCTATGTACTTTCCTCTTACAACTGTCTTGGCTGTATCCCATGAATTCTGGTATGATGTGTTTTCATCCTCATTTGATTGCAGGAATTTTTAAATTTCTGCTCTGATTTCTTTGATAATTCATTGATCATTCAGCAGTGTATTATTTGGTATCCATGAATTTGTAAGATTTCTGAAATTTTTCTCTTTTGAGTTTTAATTTTATTCCATTGTGATCTGATAAGTTAGAGGGGATGATTTCTGCTTTTTTGTATATGTTGAGGCCATTTTGTGGACTGAAATGTTGTCTACCTTGGAAAAAGTTCCATGTGGTACTGAGAAGAATATGTATTCTGCATCTGATGGATGAAATATTCTGAAGACATCTATAAGGCTCAGTTGGTCTATGGTGCAATTTAAGTCCATCATTTCTCTGTTGATTTTTTGTTTTGATGACCTGTCTCTTGGAGAAAGTGGGGTACTGAGATCTCCCATAATTATTGTGTCTGGCCCAATATGTTCCTTTGTCTCCAATAAAGTTTGTTTTATAAAGCTAGATGTCCCTGTATTTGGTAAATATTAAGTAACATTATACGTTTCTGGTTGATTATTCCTTTTAGTATCATGTAATGTCCTTCTTTGTCTCTTCTGATTAGTTTGGTGTTAAAGTTTACTGTGTCCCAAATTATAATTTCAACTCCTGCTTTTTTAGTTTCCTACCTTCTTGGTATATTATTTTCCAGCCTTTAATTTTCAGCCTTTTATGGTCTTTATGGATTAGGTGAGTCTCTTGAATTGCACACATAAAGGGTTTATGTTTTTTAATCCAATTGGCCAGCCTCTCTTGACTGATGAGTTAAGACCATTTACATTGAGAGTAATTATTGAGAGGTGCTTATTATTCTGCATCAATTTGGTACTTATTACTTTTTTTTTCCACATTTGGCCTATTTTTTTTCTTAAATTCTTCTCATGTTTATTATTCATTGCTTTGGCCCTGGATGTGGGGGCTTGTATTACCTCTTCTGTATGTAGTGTTTCACTGAGGATCTTCTGCAATGCTGGCTTAGTGGCTGCACATCATTTAAACAAAGGAATATCATGGAATATCTTGTACTCATCAGATATTTTAATAGATAACTTCACTGACAATGTAATCTTGGTTGGCAGTTATTCTTTTTCAGAGCTTGGATGTTGTCTATCCAAGCTTTCCTTGCCTTTAACATTGTTGAAAAGTCCAGTGTTGTTCTGATGGGTTTGCCTTTGTGAGTTGGCACTTTTTCTCTTGTAGCTTTTAGAATAGCTTATTGCTCTCTAGATTTAGCATTCCAATTATAATGTGCCATGGGGAGGATCTATTTTGATGTACTCTGTTTGGGGTTCTGAATGCTTCAGTTGTATAGGTATCCAGCTCTTGCCTTAGGTTTGGGAAGTTTTCATCTAGTATTTCTTTGAATAAATTTCCTAATCCTCTCATGTTGTTTACGGCTCCTTCATAGACCCCCTGAATTCATAGGTTTTATTTCCTCATTTTATCAAATATCTCTTGAAAATCTTGGTCATTCTGCTTCATTATTCTGTCTTGGCATATGAGTAAATAAGGTCTTCTACCTTTTCTTCAGCTTCAGCTATCCTGCTTTCAGCTTCATCTATTTTCAAGACTGAAGATTCTACCATAATCCTGAGTTGGTTTAATTTTCCTTGCATCCTAAGGACCTCCACTTGAATCTTCTTTAGAATTTCTATTTCTCCAGGGAATTGTTCTTCTGAATTAGATACATTTTTGTCCAGTGAATCAATTGCTTTCATGATGGTCTTTGAGGTCTTTTAGTATATTTATAAGCAAGTTCTAAATTCTCCTTCAGGTATCTCCAGGAATCTGGTTATCCTGACCTTATCCGTTGAAGTGCTTTGGTCTGTAGGATCTTCCCATCCAGCACATCCTTTCATGTTTCGTGTTTGTTTTGTTTTGTTTTGCTGAGGCTTGCCCATTGCTTGATCTGGGTGCTAGGTCCCACCTCCTCTGTGTGTAAAGAGATTCTCTCCCAAAATTCCTGTGAGTTTTGGTGTTGACAGGTTGCTAGTGCTTCACTTTCCCTCCTTCATCCATGTAGTTTGCAGCCTCAGTGTCCTGCCTAGCTTCTGCTGCAGCCTCTGCATTCAGCACTGCCCCTTCAGTTTCTCCCCATCTCCTGTGTTCCCAGCCACTAACTGCACCACAGCCTAAACTGTGTGTCTTAGGCTCCCCAGACCCATGGTGCTACTTCTCCACACCATAAGTCCTACCTGGCCCCAGGTGCATCTTATTCTGAACAAGCTTTCTTAGGTGCAGGGATCCAGTAATGTCTATCATTCTTCTCTGTCCCCTGAACTCACCACCCTTTAGTTTCCCTTCCTCCATCTCACAGTTCCAATGGCACCAGAGGCCAGGCCAGTGAACATTGTTTCCAGAGAAAGAAGGAAAAAAAAAAAAAAAAAACAGTCCCCAGGTCCAAGACCCTACAGTAGGTCTTTGTTCAGCTGGATGCCCTTTCAGTTGTCTCTGCCTTGTCCATTTCCAGCCACCTGCCAACAGGTATGGACTCCTGGTTTGGTCTTCAGTCAGATGCCCTTGCCGGTGTCTCTGCCTTGCCCTCTGCCAGGTGCCTGGCATCAACGATGGGCCCCCTTGGTCTCTTCAGTGCTGTCCCCTTGCAGGCAGCACCACCTTTTGCTCTGCCAAAGACCTGCCATCAGGGATGGCCTCACTGAGTCTTATTTCAGCTGTGAACTTTCCAAAGAGCTTTGTATTCTCCAAAGCCCTCTGCTGCTGTCTTCCTTGGGGATGAGGATTATAGAGAGTTGTCCTGTCGTTTTCCCCTCTTCTCCATTGTTTTAGTCTCTGCTATTTGGTCAGTTGTCCTTGTACCATCCCATTTTTCTTGGTAATTAAAGCTGCACTCCAGTCCTCATGTTTTGTTTTGGGTACAGAATTTCACAACTTTCCCTATTTTTGACCTGGATTAAAGTGTGGCTGTTATCCATCCACCATCTTCTTTCCCCCTCTGGCATTTCATTTTTAAACTACATTTCTTCTGAATACTAATAGTAGGTCAGGCACAGAGGTGCACACCTGTAATCCCAGCAACTCAGGAGGCAGAGGCAGGGGATCATGAATTTGAGGCCAGAAGCAGCCTGCATTAGTGAGACCCCAACTCAAAATAAAAACTAAAAAGGGGCGAGGGGTGTAGCTCAGTGGTAAAGCACTTGCAAAGCATGCATGAGGCCCTGGGTTCAACCCCCAGGTACAGCAAAAACAAAACAAACAAACAAACAAAAACACTAATAGTTAAATGTCTTCTTACTATGTGTATTTGCCATTCAGATTTCCTACTGAGTTGCTTATGGTTAACATTTTCACATTTTTCATTTCCCTTAATACTAAAATAACTTATTTATATATTCTTGGTACTAATTCTTTATTGATTGTACTTATTACAAATATCTTATCCAAGTATGTGGTCTATTTCTTGATTTTCTTTATGCCATCTTTTATCAGACAAAAGTATTAAGTTGTGCTCCCCTAAAATTCACTATTGAAATTAAACCCCCAATGTGAGGGTTGTAGGAAGTGGTACATCAGGCAAGTGATTAGGTGATGAGGATGCAGCATTCATGAGTGAAATGTGTTCTCTTATCAAAGAGGCCTGAGAAGCCAGACATAGAGGCTCACATCTATAATCCCAGCATTCCAGAGGCTGAGGCAGGAGACTGTCTCAAAATACAAACAAAAATTAGCTGAGAGCTGCCTTTACCTTTCTATCATGTGAGGATACTGTGAGAAAGTACCATCTATGAACCATGAAGTTCACCAATTTTTTTCCCAGTCCTGGGAGTTGTACTCAGGGCCTCACACATGTTAGGCAAGTGCTCTGCCAGTGGGCTGTACTCCAGTCTCTTTTTATTATTTCATTTTGAGTCAGGGTCTTGCTAAATTGTGCAGGCTGCCTCTGGCCTCAAATGTGAGATTCTCCTCTTTTCACTTCCCAAGTTGCTGAGAGTATATGCATGCACCATGGTGCCCAACTCCCCACCAGATACTGATTTGCTGGTGTCTTGTTCTTGGACTTACTAGAATTGCTAGAAATAAATTTCTACCATTTATAAGTTATCCAATCTATTGTATTTTGTTATAGCAGTGTTAATGACCTGAGACAAACCATAATCTAATAGAATTGTGTTGTTTTCTTTATGATTTATGTTTTTTAATGTATTGAAGAGATCTGTTTCTATTCCAATGTCAAAATGCTACCGCTTTTTCCTAAGAGTTTTATAGCTCAACATTTCACAATTAGATATTTAATCTATATGGAGTTTGTTTTTCTTCATGGTTTGAGGTAAGGATCCAATTATAAGAATCCATTATTTGTATGTTATTGCTGTTGTTGTTCTTGTTATTATATTTTTTTCCAATACCAGGGCTTTTGGCATGTTAGGCATGCTTTTGCATGTATTATCTCTGAGCTTCATTCCCAGCCCATTTTAAATTTTTTATCTTCTTATTTTTTGGGACAGGGTCTTGCTAAGTTGCATGATTCTCCTACCTCAGCTGCCTGAATAGCTAGAATTATAGGTATGCACCATGATGCCCAGCAAATTATTTATTCAATAGTTTATCCTATACCCACTGATTTGTAATGTCATCTTTGTTACATTTCCAAGTTCTGTGATTCATTCTACTGGTTAGGTTGCTTACTTAATACATATTTCTGGGTTTCAACCCAAGATTCTAATGCAATCTGTCTAGAATGAAGTCTGTGCATCTGCAATCAAGATAGTAAACTCATAGTTCAGATCAAATGGTCCACAAACCTTACTTTCAGGAATATAGTCCTGGGCTTTGGTAAACAACAGAGAATGCCAGAGTCCATAGGATCATATTCTATCATACATGGATTTCTCCCCATTTAAAACCCATTCCCTTTCCCTGTGGTACCTGAAACTTCAGCACCTCCCTATTCAACAGCCCATTTCAAGGCAATTTGACTCACAAGAAATCTAATCAGAGTCTAAACCCTTCTTCCTGCTAAACTTAGAAACTCATACTAAGCAGGTGGGTATATCCAAATAGCTAACTTCAGCATGGTAATTAACAGTAGACTGAACTTTACCCTTGAGGTAGGACTGTATTTCCCATACAGTATCTGTATAGTCCTCAATAAGCAAATTATATTGGTAGAATAAATAAATCCTCAGATATATGTCAGAAGTACACATAGAAAGTTACAAGGAGTGCAGAAGTTACTTCAAAAACACATTCTTTCACACTAAGCAAACTTAGCCTGCAGCCATACCACTGTGGCGTCTGATCCCATCAAATCTTAGAAGTTAAGCAGGGTCGGGCCTGGTTAATACGTGGATGGGAGACTGCCTGGGAATAGGTACTATGGGCTTGGGAGAAGGACCTGGCAACCCACTCCCAAAAAACAATCAGCCGTTGAAAATCCTATGAATAGCAGAGAAGTAGTAACAATACTGTTTCACCTGTTGCACTTAGGGTCGCTATGAGTTGGATGTGGACTCAACAGCACCTAACAACAACAAACAAACTTAGAAATTCAATAATTAGTCCACTGGCTCTCACTTGCTAATTTAAAAGTAAAAATAATAGGCAAAGTTTAAGAAAATCAGGGTAGAGCCATTCATTGTTGTCATTCTTTACTCCCAACGTTGTTATTCACATCTCTAACTGCCTACCTTTATGCTTCATATTAATCATTTGTGTAATCAGATAAAGGACCAAATAAAAACCAAATAGGCACAAAACAACATATGTACTAAACTGATAACTTAGAAGGTGACTATCCAACACATCCCACAATTATTCTTCTCAAGTGACTCTGAATTTAACTATTTTATATATACTAACTTTTAAAATTATAACTGAAATCAAATTAACTCATTCCAAGGAATTCACAAGAGCTAGAAAATATAGATCATCAATGTAATAAAATTGTTGTTGTTGTTGTCAGGTGCCGTTGAGTCGTGTCCGATTCATAGTGACCCTCAGAGGGTTTTCAATAGCTGTTTCGGGATTGCCTTGGGAGTGGGTTGCCACATCCTTCGCCCAGTAATAAAATTACACTCCCGAAAATAATTGTGTTTGTACTCCATCCCACTCCTGTGGGTCAAATATCACAGGAAGCCTCTAATCCTCACCATTCCCAATTTTGTTTATGTATCATCTTCCTCTGCCTGCAGCTGTAGCCCTGTGGCATCTGATCCTGTCAGATCTCAGAAGCTAAGCGTTGTCAGGCCTGGTTAGTACCTGGATGGGAGACCGCCTGGGAACACCAGAAGCTGTAGGCTTGGGAGAAGGACCTGGCAACCCCCTCCCAAAAATCAGTCTGCCATTGAAAACCCAATGAAGAGCAGAGAAGCACTGACAATGGTGTTTCCCCTGTTGTTCAGAGGGTCGCTATGAGTCGGATACCGACTCAAAGACACCTAACAACAAACAACAACAACATCATCTTTCTACTTGTATCCTTATTTAGCCTTGCTGGTGTATGTTTTCATTATAGCGCTGCAACAAAAGAAAGCTGTAATTATCAAATCTCTTCCTTTCAGCTACTGAAATAAGGTGATTTACAGAAATGCAAGACACTATAAACAAAGGGTTTTTAATTGCTCACTGAACACAGTTTCTAGGAAGATGATGAGCTAAATGTGCTTTCTTGTGGCCAAGTCCCTTGCCTGTAATTTGAATGGATTATATGCTCCAGAACCAGGTACTATTACTTGTTTAGTCTCAGTGTTCTGGAAACATCACTTGAAGCAAAAAGAAAATCACCCTATTATCCACAACCTTCCTAAATATGAACATACCTCATTCAAATAGAAGTACTCATACCTTGTAGATGGTATTAACTCCATTACTCAGTGAATGACTCTCCAATTTGTGGATTCTCCATGTTTATAACTTTCTGTACACAGAGGGCTCCACTCTCATGTTTAGGTCAGTAAGCAGGAGGACAAAATTGCTGTACCAACCAACCAAATCAGATAAATAATTGAAAATTCCAGGTACACATTACTTTTAGTACTGTAAGTGTTGTAGGCAGATATGAAAAATGGCATTACAGCCCAAGAGAAAGTGTGTTTTGGACATGAAACCTGGTTTTGAATCAGTTTAGCAAGGGCTAGAAATCCCAGGTACTGAACAGGGAACTCGTAAACAGGATGGGGAGTAAGTTACAAAATTCAATCTTGTCAATATGACACATTGAAAACCCTATGAATAGCATAGAAGCACTGGCCATAGTGCCGGGCGTGGCACAGTATCAGAGTGTTTCCTTCTGTTGTACTAGGGTCACTTTGAGTCAGACCCGACTCCACGGCACCTAACAACAACATGACACAGGCCCTAGCAGCAGACCCTGGGCAGCAGGCAGGAGGTGGTGGTGGGAGATCAGGAGGAAATGGGGTGCAAAAACATGTGCAGGCTGGTTGCCAAAGGTAACCCTGTAACAACCTGTAACAACTCTGCTGTGTTTGTTAGATAAACCTTAGTTTTGAACATTTTCACTGCATGTGAGCAGTTTTGCTCCTTGATAGGTAGGAAGAATGAAAATGTGGGTGGCTGAAAAACTGAGAGATAATTATAAATGAGTTGTTGGGTTTTTCCCCTTTAGTTTGTGGTAAAAATGGATAGGAAGAGGCAAACCATTAGCTGAACTGAAGTTTCCCCTCCCCAGAATGGAGGACAGAAGACTATACATATATTCTAGCTGCAAAACAGGGGGTCACCACATGTTCTCATTTTAGAAGGATTTTTTCCCCCTCATATTTCATAGCTCTGGTCTGTAACAGCTGCTTTGCTGAGTTACTGTGCTAGTACAACGGAGGGCATAAATGCACACCTCCTGAGGATGCTCGACCCAATTCACTCAACAAGCACTCCCTGGCACAAGGTCCTGTTTTCTAGATATAAATAAATGAAGGCTAGAAATGTGTTAAAACTAGGGCAGAGGCTTTGCCTAGGGTATTCTCATTGGCTCTTAAACCTAGCATTATCTTGTGCATTTCTCTAAAAAATATACCCTCTAATTCTTAACTATTGTGAAACTACTAAATAATTCTTTTTTTTTTCCTTTTTAATCAGGTATTTCTAATCCCCAGCTGTGTTTGTGAGTAACGGCTGTTCTCAGTTAATACCCACTATAATTTCACAATGCCTATAGGCGTCTGATCTTGGAAACCAAACAGGATTAGGCTTGGTTAGTCCTTGGATGTGAGACTGCCTTGGAATACCAGGTGCCGTAGGTTTGGGAGGACTCGGCAGCCCACTCCCAAAACAAACAGCCATGGAAAACCCCATGAATAGCAGAGAACTGACATAGTGCCAGGCACAGCACAGTGTCAGGTAGTGTTTTGTCTGTTGTACATAGGGTCGCTATGAGTCACACCCAATTCAACAGCACCTAACAACAATAATTTCACAAAAGTATTAATAGTCTCATTTCATAGAAAAGAAAGATGAGGATCCAAGCAGCACCACTAATAAAGCATCTAGCTACATCAAACCTAAGGCGCTCACCAAAACATCTATCACACCCACAGCAAATAACAATCAGGCACTTCACCCTGTCTCCATCCCATGAACTGCTCACTAAGCGCTGTTTTCCCTAAGCATAGACTGACCATATGTGTACTTTTGAAAGAAGCAATAAATTTTATTATGGGTTTTCTTTCTCATCAAGGCACTCTCCTAAGCCTGGCACCATGGTTCACACTTGTAATCCCAGCAATTCAAGAGTTTGAGGCAGGAGGATCATGAGTTCCAGGCCAGAAGCAGCATGTACAACTCAGGGAGACCCTGTCTCAAAATTAAAAAAAAAAAAAAAAATACACACACACACACACACACACACACACTCACATATATTAAGGGGGCTGGAGGCTCACCTCAGTGGTAAAGCACTTGTCTAGCACATGCAAGGCTCTGGGTTCAACCTCCCACAACAGCCAAAACACAAACCAACAAAACAGCAAATACCTCTTTCCTCCTTCCCACCTATATTAGGAGTTAATGATGATCCTTACCTTCAGAGACTTGCAAATCCCACATTCAGCTACATCAGAGCCCTTCCTGAGCTAGGTTCTTTCCTCAGGCTGGGTGTCAAGAGTCAATATGAGCTGGCCGGGAGTGGTGGCACATGCCTGTAATCCCAGGGGTTTGGGAGGCGGAGGCAGGAGGATCTCAAGATGGAGACCAGAGGCAGTCTGTGTAACTTAGCAAGACCCTGTCTCAAAAAAGTAAAAAAATGGGCTGAGGGTGCAGCTCAGTGGTCCAGCACTTGCAGAGCATGCAAGCGTGTGGTCCTGGGTTCAAGCCCCAGTACCAAAAAAAAAAAAAAGAGTCAATATGAGCTGATGGGAGAAAGTGAACCGCCACACCTGCCTAGAGTCTCATCTGACAAGGATCAATTTACTTATGCTCCAAGTTCATCCGGCCACCTTCTGCGACCCTCCATAAGGTTCTTGTATAGAAAAGGGTTTGTTACAAAGCAAACTGCTTGTATGAAATCATTTGTTGTTGTTGTTGTTAGGTGCCCTCGAGTCGGTATCCGACTCATAGCGACCCTTATAGGGTTTCCAATGGCTGAGTGCTTCGGGATTGCCTTGGGAATGGATTGCCAGGCCCTTCTCCCATGAAATCATTTATCCTACCTTAAAAAAAATACATCTGCAATTACCCATCACAGCTTTGATCAATACAAAATAACTAGGGCTATCATGTCATCCCAAACAATAAAAACCTGTTATTCTGTGCAGCCTAATTCCAGCTAATGGTATGTTTTCTTTTAAACTCCTTAAAATACTAAAAAGAAATGCAGAAAAAAAGAATGGCTGTGATTTCAGAGTAGGAATAACTGTTGCCAAAGGAATAATTTGAACGGTGTGAACTTCAAACATCGAGAGGAGAGGACCTAATCATAGGCTTTACAAAATTTGCCTCAGTAAATCACATACCCTGCTAGACATCAAATCTGCCCTCCATTAATCAAAAAACTGGGAAATACAAAGTTTTCAGAATCAACAAGGTTTAAAAAAAACAACTGAGTACTTCAAATGTGGTCGTCTATGTTTTCTCTTGAGGGGAAGGAAAGAAGGAAAGAAATGACTGGCTCACTACGTACCATGGAGTTTTCAAATTGTAGCATTCATAAACAACACCTGGAGAGCTTCTTATGCAATTGAATTCCCAGCTCCAACACCTGGAGATGCCAGTTGTACAGTCTGAACTGGGTTTGGGAGTCTCCATTTTCATATAGCACCTCCAGGGATTCTGTTGCAGGTTTTTTTCTTAACTTGCTGTTTTTTTAATTCTCAAAACATAGGCAGGTTTCAAGAACAGGTCAGTGAATACCAGTGTAACTTCACCAAGATCAAGGATCAGCAAAATTTCTAGTAAAATGCCTAATAGTACATATTTTCGGCCTAATGGGCCACATAGACTCCTGCAACTACTCCACTCTACCATGGCAACAGGAACACTCCAGAAGTCAATGTGAAGTGAATGAACTTGGGTTCCTCCCCTGGGACCTTATTTATGGACACAAATTTAAATTACATAGAATTTTCATGTCATAAAATGTAACTCTTCTTTTGACTTCTTCCAACATGTCACATTTAAAAACATACAAACCATACTTAGCTCTCTGTAGTGCCATAGAATACCAGAACTCATTCTTCCTATCAATCAACAATAACACTGTATATATCTCAAAACAATTAGGAAAGAGGAATTTGAATATATTCACCACAAAGAAATGAAAGAAGTTTAAAGTGATGGATATCCTAATTACCCTAAATTGATCACTACTCAATGTATACAAGAATGAAAACATTGCAGTGTACCTCATATGTACAATTATGTTAAAAATTTTAAAAATTGAAAATAAAACAACAAAGCCCCATCATTTGTATGGCAAAATTGTAGGTGGGTCACAATTTTCCATCTGATTAACCAATTGTGATCATGATGTCTACGTTTTCTGAAGATGAACTTTAAATTTACCACCTTTCATGTTTAGACTAATACTTTTGTCTGTGTAAAGAAAATTACAAAAACACATCTATGAAGATGTTTTTGGACCCTTCCTTTGTTATACTTTTGGATAAAATGTTGTCATAGTTTAGTATGGTTGATAGTTTTGGATGTCCTGTAGGGCACAGTTCCTCATCTTGACATCACAGTTCAGTCATTCTATAATTTTACTACTAAGAATCAAAAGCACATGCCTTTTTCCAGAGCTCCAGGACCTAATTAAGCATCCTTTTATTGGCTTCTTTCTCACACTGAAGCTAAATAAGAGTAAAAAACTTTCTATCTTCTAAATGACTCAAAGTGTTGAGCAAGTCATGAATATCATTTTGTCATTTGTGAACAAGGAAGTGGGAATGGCTTTCCTTCATTTTTCCCTCCCTGATCTGTTGTGAAAAATTAACTCCAGTCCAGAGTGTCTTCTCACATTTCTAGCAGATTGGATCATTTCCACATCAGACCAACAGTAATGGTACAAATCTGTCAGCCTATTAAAGGTCTTCACCTCCAGGAGAATTTCTCAGGTTATTAAGCATGGTATAATAAGTACCTGAAAGCTGAACAAGAATTCTGGAGGAATTCAGGCAAGGTAACACATGCCTGTAACATCAGCACTCAGGAAGCTGGTGCAGAAGGATCAAAAGTTGGAGGCCAGCATGGACTACAGCTTATTGAGACCCTGGTCTCACCAAAAAAGAAAAAGGAAAAAGAAAAGAGAAAAGGAATTCTGGAGGATAAATTCCAACTTTGCAATACAAAATCAAGAAGCATTTAGTGGAATCAATGTACTTATCTACCAGTAACGACAGAATAAGCACTTGGATTAACTGAGTGCATTCCTTCCTATTGAAATGCCTTTCTACTAGACTCCTCCAACATTACTTCATCCATTAAGGAATGAAAACCTAGTTATCTGAAGCATCCAAGCTTCTGTCCATCAACTCATTGGCCACCCTACCTCCTAACAAAGTAAACCGCTTAATGGCATATGATAAGTGTGATGAAATTTAAAGAACAGAACAGTCATAAACCTCCCTCCCCAGAGCCAAATCTAAACATTAGCCTAAGAGGTGCTTTGGAGTCACCTTCCATGAGGCAGTGCGCCTGCCTTTCATCTTCTGAAAAGCACTCTCTTCCGGCCTCTGAAGATAATCTGTGGCAGGCTGGCTCAGATGGAGAGGCAGGTCCCTCACAGCAAAGACTTAAAACACCAGTCTAATGACATCTGAGCCCGAGTTTCTCACCAGCTGGCTGATTTGTGGACAGCCACATTTCTGGAGCTGGGCCAAAAGCCTCACCTGATGGAAAATGCTTATAAACCTATAAATCACCTTGCAATACAATTTCTCAGTAGAAAAAGAACTGATTGCTAGCTCCCCATTGCCAGAAATATATATATATATCAGCTTGTATGACCAGTTTAGTGATTGGAGAAGATTAAAGACTGAAAATTGTATTTAAAAAGCTCTGTTACCAAGAGTCAATAGTGTAATGTTTTACTGAGGAATGAGAGTCTGTGAGTGATGTAGGAATCTCAAAATAATAGATAAACACAACTGTATTTCAATCACACAAAAAAACTGCAGACTGAAGTCAAACAATGGGCTTATTATATTAGTGCAATTGTTCTGAAACCTGGCTGCATGTTAGAATCACCCAGGGAGCTTTAAAAATTTCAAATGCCCAGGCTGCATCCCACACCTATTAAATTCAAATCTGGGGGTAAGTGGGTGGGGTCCAGGCCATCATATTTTTTAAAGCTCCCCAGGTGATTCTAGTGTGCAGCCAAGGTTGAGGACCTCTGCATGAGAGAATACAGTTCCCAGCCTTGTCATGCACAATCTTACAAAATCTACTCAGTGGATTTCCCTTCCTTGTTTCTACGCAGAACTTATTTACAGTTAGAATTTGGAATTTAAAAAATTATAAACTGGGTACCATGGTGCATGCCTATAGTCTCAGCTATTTGGGAGGCTGCGGCAGGAGGATCACAAGTTCAAGACCAGAGGCAACCTGTACAACTTAATGAGACCCTGTCTCAAAATAAATTTAACAAAAAGGGGGGAGGCTGGAGTGTAGCTTAGAGGTAGAGCACTTGCCTAGCATGTGTGAGGGCCCCAGTACTAAAAAAACAAAATTATATATATAGATATTCACATATAACATATACAAAATACACACACACATATTTTTATTTATTTAACTTAGGCCCTGATTATTAATGTATAAATCAGAAAAACGGAGTGCCCTGGAACTCACATATCCTCTCCAAATCTTTACAGAGCTTAACTCTAAAAATCACACATCAAAAATATTTACATGATAATACACACACACACACACACACACACACACACACACACACCCACACACACACACGCTTACTTTAATCACCTTCAGGAACCATGATCCAATAATATATTTAATAGGTAAGATCTCATTCATTACTATAAAAAAAACACATCCAAAAGACAAATAACCAAACTCAATCTCGATTAAGACACGTGCCCTTAGCATGAGCACTTACAGTTAGAATGGTTTCTCGGTAGCACTTTGAGGTAGCATATTTTGTAAAGTAACAGAAGTCACAGAGCTGCTCTGTAGTTTCTCGTGGACAGAAAGGTATAGACCACCAGCCTCAGCCCTTGGTAGAGGAAAGGAAGTTCGTTTGTATTCACTGTCAATGCTGCCAATTGGCTATCCCCCCACCAGACTTTGTGCCTTGTGGGTTTATGAAAACATAAAGGCATTCTGATGCCTCTTTCCTCTTGGTAGGGCAACATCCCAGGCTGTGGAGCCAATCTCCTTTTGCCACTTGCAATCTTCACTGTCAGGAGACCCATGATCCCAGCAGGACAGGAAACTGGGAGTCATGGTGCCCTTTTTAATTGACAATTTAACTATGAGTGACTCCTTTAAGGCTGTAAAGAGGTTCATTTCTCAGTATTTCCTCCATGATTCTGGCCTTTAAAAGTCCCCCGCTCCCACCCTGGGTACAATCATTTAGGGGTATCAGTAAGCTTTCTGGGATTTTCCTGGCAGCATGGTGAACAGAGAATCTTTTTAAAAATCCACACACAAAAACAACAACACAACAACAACAAAAATCAGGTGCAAGAGCAACACCAAGAATAAACTTCCTTTGTGCAAGTTAAAATAACACAAGTTTACAGTCCAGCAAAATGGCCTGCTTTTTCAAAAAGAAAAAAAGAAAAAGAAATAGCTCAGCTCCGCATTTTAAACACAAATATACAGTCAAGACAGGCTAAGGATTAAAGCTGAAAAACTGGTCCCAACCTCAGACCTTGGTGCAGGTCAAATTTTTGCCTAAGGGTCACAGATTAAAGGGGTTTCTAACCCCTAAAAGCCCTTTTGTCCCAAAATACTTCTGGTTTGAAAGTTGAACCCTTAGAGGTCATCAATATAGAAATGAATAACAATAGCACATGTCCAGGCGAAAGAGGGCATGAGCCGGGCCTGAGTTGCCACTTAAAACTCTCTCATTCAGCCTCATATAAAACCCTCAAAGGCTGCCCAGAAACAGGACCCCAGGTACTGCTGAACATGCCAGCCACCTAAGTCACCTGCCATGACACAACTGAGCATCAGACTTCAAGTATCCAAGGCGCTACAGTAGCTGGTCCTCTATGCAGAGCTCAGGTGGACTCTCAGAAGCCTCCACCCTACCCCACCAGCCACGTCAGACAAAAAGTAAAACACTGCTCACAGCTGTTACCAAATGCCAGTGTGCAAGGCAAGGACCAGGAGACCTGCTCTCTGAGTACACCAGCCTTACAAAGACAGACAAGTTCTTCACCATTTTGTATCACGAGAAGGTGTGTGAGCTGGTATTCAAGCAATCCCTTCAAACTCTCTCTTCTCCCCTTTTTCTATCAAACAGGAAAATGGTTCCATTGGGTTAACAGTGTCATTTTAAAATGCCATAAATTAAATAAGTTAGTTCACATTTTTTTTTTCTTCCCCAACACTTAAGTTACAGTCAGTCTCTAAAGCACTTTTGACGCCTGCTTTAACAGTTCCAGATCTCTTCTGTGGACGCTGCCGGCTCTGGGACATCCATAGTCATCCAGCTGCAATGGTATGAATTGTTCAAGCACCCCAAGGCCCTGCCCAGCAGGACTGGTAAATAGCTTAGTCCAGGATGGTTTAAAGTTTCCGTTAAATCCCAAAAAGATGGTACTCCCTGAAAAACAAGAATCAAAATAAAGTTCAATTTATACAGGTACTAGCTCCACCAAGACAATGCAGGAGGTGAATCAGAGCTGAGCA
This sequence comes from Pedetes capensis, assembly GCA_007922755.1. Classification (NCBI taxonomy): domain Eukaryota; kingdom Metazoa; phylum Chordata; class Mammalia; order Rodentia; family Pedetidae; genus Pedetes; species Pedetes capensis. The sequence goes on from VMDO01004553.1 coordinate 21,367, forward strand.
AAGCATAGACTGCGCTCTCTCAAAAGCATGCTCCCTCTCTCTCCCTCCCTCCTTCCCTCCCCCCACCCCCCCATGTGTGTATACACACAGTCTGCCCTTCCTTACATCAGCAAATGAATTAATACCATCCAAATAACAAACCATATCCCAACATGCTTCCTCTACACTGTCCCCTATTTAGCAGTTAACTTAATGATACTCACTTCAGGCAAACATGCTCATGAAAAGGGTCTAGCAACAGCTAAATTTCACCATAAAAATGTATATGCTGCCGGGCGCAGTGGTGCACACTTGTAATCCCAGCAGCTGGGGAGGAAGAGGCAGGAGGATCTCGAGTTTGAGAACAGAGGCAGTCTGTGTAATTTAGTGAGACCCTGACTCAAAAACTAAAAAAATGGGCTGGCGGAGCAGCTCAGTGGTATAGCACTTGTAAAGCATACAAGTGCAAGGCCCTGAGTTCAACCCCCAGTACCGGAAAAAAAAAAAAATGCGTATACTGTTGGACTCCTAAGAATGTCATAGAATAATACAAACACAAACCTTTGTTGTAAAGATGAGCTGGTTTGGCTAATCCCAGAGGTATTAATGAATCTGAAATATTCAATTGCTTTATTTCTCCTCTTGTGCTTAACAGAACAATGGACCTGTAGGTAAAAGTTAGAAAATCAAAGTCAATTTCAGTCATTCAGTATGTATTTATCTATTTACATTTCTGGACTGAGTATACTATAGAAATACTGGATAAAAGCAGAACTCAAAAAAGGAAAACAGACCAGATACTTTTTTATCCCCACTGATACAAGTTCTAGCTACCCTCCCCCAGACAGAACTTCTCCTGTTGCTATTAGGAGGAGTTTCAACAGAGAGAAACACAAAAGTAGGAAACCATAAGTCATGTAGGTAAGTGGATCTGGTAGACTGATTAGGACTCAGGTCCTTTAGGGAATGATCTATTCTTCCTGTGAGGATAGCTTCATCTCTGATGCTCTATTTATCTACATACTGTTGTTGTTGTTGTTGTTGTTGTTGTTAGGTGTTGCTGAGTCGTGTTTGACTCATAGTGATCCTCACAGGGTTTTCAATGGCTTATTGTTTTCTCAGGATTGTTTCGGGAGTGGGTTGCCACATCCTTCTCCCATTATCTATGTACTATCATTTATTTGCCTGCAGCTGTAGCCCTGTGGCATCCGATCCCGTCAGATCTTGGAAGCTAAGCAGGGTTGGGCCTGGTTAGTACCTGGATGGGAGACTGCCTGGGAACACCGGAAGCTGTAGGCTTGGGAGAAGGACCTGGCAACCCACTCCCAAAAATCAATCTGCCATTGAAAACCCTATGAACAGCAGAGAGGCACTGACAATAGTGTTTCCCCTGTTGTACAGAGGGTCGCTATGAGTCGGATACCGACTCGACGGTACCTAACAACAACAACAACATCATCATCATCTATTTATTAAATGAATGGATAAACACTATCCTAAAAAATAAAAATAAGGGCTGGGGATGTAGCTCAATAATAGAACGTTTGCCTAGCATTCGAGACATCCTGGGTTCCATCTGCAGCATTATAAAGAATAAACAAAGGGGTAAAAATAACAGAAGCTATTCTCCATAGTTTGAAAATAATTTAATTTTTTAAGTTGCCATCTTTACTATGTAGTAAATCAACACAATTCCTAGACCTATCTGTGGATTCTTTGTTCCTTTGCTGGCTTGAGTTACGATGGCTTCGTGGTTTATATTAGTATTTGACAAAACAAGCCCCTTTGTATTATTATGATTTGTTTAAACAAAGTTTGTTACTCTCCCACATATATTCTCCCAAGTAAACTTCAGTATTAACTGCCAAGTAGTATAGGAAATTAATCTATATTACTTCCACTGATGTAAATGTGTTAATTTTATATCTTAATTTAGTTAGTGACATCTTTACAGCACTAATTACCCATTCAGAAAGAGTCTCTCCTTTAATTCAACTCCTGCTGCAAATCCTCTAGTAATATATTTACTTTCTTTCTTTCTTTTCTTTTCTTTTTTTTTTTTTTGTGTGGACTGGGGGTTGAACCCAGGGCCTCATGCCTGCATGCTTTGCAAGTGCTGGACCACTGAGCTATGCCCCCGGCCCTTTTTTTTGTTTTTTTTTGAGACAGGGTCTCAACTAAGTTACTCTGGCAGACTACCTCTGGTCTCGAACTTATGATCCTCCCACCTCTGCCTCCCAAGCCGCTGGGATTACAGGTGTGCGCCACCGCGCCCGGCAATATATTTACTTTCTTGATGTGGGCCTTGACATTTCTTAAGACTAAGAGTTTCAAGTTTTATATTGAAGAGGGCTTTCAGTTGTAGTGGGGTTTTTTTGTTTTGTGACCAGGTCTTGTTGAGTAGGCTCCCTTTGGCTTTGAACCCCCAATCCTCCTGCCCCAGCCTGCCAAGTAGCTGGACTACAGGTGTGCGCTACTGTGACTGGCTTGTTGGAGTCTTTTTAAAGCAGTGGTGACTCAATTCACAATCAGCAGAGAAAATGACCACAGCACCTGTGTAATCTGACCTTCATCATTAGGTCAGAATCACTCAGACCAGTCCCAGGAAATCATTAACAGGTTACCCACACATACACATATCTTCAGTCTCCCAAGAAGTCACCACCAGTCGCTCCATAACATCTCAATAATGTGTGAAAATGAAACACACAGAAAAGCATTCTTAAGTGTCTGGCATATTTAAGTTTCTACAAACTAAACATACTTGTATAACCAGCAGCCAGATCAAGAAACAGCATTATTAGTTTCTCAAAAGCCTTTCTTAAGTCTCCTTTTTAGAAACTACCTTTTTAATGAGTAGGTTTTAAGTCTTAAAGCTATAGAGTTCCTTTCAGAGCTCCCATGTTGTCCTAAATATTTGTGGTGAAATTATATCCTGGGTTGTTTTAGGTGAAGTAAGCACATGCATTTTTAACATTAGGAAAAACTTTTGAATCCTTAAAGAACATTGGAATCTTGGAAAGGAATCTCTTAAAATTGTCTTGAACCAGAAGACAGAACTATAGTCAGCCCTCCTTATTGACAGGTTCTGCATATACAAACTCATCCAATCACTGATCAAAAGTATTTGGGGAAAAAAAATTGCATCTGCACTGACTTTCTTTGTTATCACTATTCCCTAAACAATATAGCACATGAACTATTCACACAGGACTTATATGATATTAGGTATTGTATTAGTCAGCTGACATCACTGTAGCAGAAAAACCAACCCAAACAAACTTAAGGGGGAAGAGGTTAATTGGGAGTTCATAGTTAGGGAATCAGTCCATAATGGTGGCAGGGCAGGCATGATGGTGGCAGTGGCAGGGCCTGTGTGAGAGGACCTCACAGCATGGCAGACCAGGAACAGAGAGTGACGTAGGTTGCAGCTCAAGGGATAGAAACCTCCAAAGGCCTGCCCCCAGGGAGCTAGTTCTGACAAGATAGACTCACCTCCCCAAGTTCCACAATCTCCCCGGACAGCACCATCAGCTGGGGACCCAAAGTTAAAGCACATGACCTTTGGGGAACACTTTATTTTCAAACCATGACAGGTACTATATATAAGCTAGAGATGGCTTGAAGTACACAGGAGGATGTACATAGATATATCACACTATTTTATATAACAGACTGGAACATCTGCAGATTTTGGTATCTGCAAGGGGTCTTAAGACAAATCCCCTGTGGATACTAAGGGAAGACTCTACATGTGAGCACACACAGGCATGCGTGTACACACACGGGATATTGCACCAAAACAATCCAATGATTCCACGATTTCATTTACTGGATAGAGTTCTATAATCTATAAAGAACATGAGTCATCAGATCAACTGAAAATTATTTGAAAGCTAAACAGGGCTTACTCCCTGAAAGCTTAATGTCCTTCCCTCCGTGGCTGCACTTAACATCTATTGCAAAGCTAAGGGACAGGAAGGACTCTGAATTCACCTTCTTGTCCTCAGGCAGGATCTGACCAACCCAGAAAAAGAAAACTTTCTCTCCTTCTCTTGTGTCTTTCTGCAGAGATTAATAAAGGCAAACCAGTTGGGTAGTGCTCATAAGGAAAAAACAGATACTCGGCCACTTAAAAATCAATTTACTCTTTTTCTGTGAAGTCTAAATGACCCAGGTGATGGCTTTCTGAATCAGAGTATGATGCTGTCTAAGAGTTCATCAGTGGGACAGATGGCTACAAAGGTAAAAGTGCCTGAGAAATTACTTCAAGATGATATTAAGCTTTCTGAGTGAGTTAGGTACAAAGAGACCAACTTAACTTTAAAAAGCTATATAGCAGTGTCCCAATAATGGGCTTCTCTACTCTCTGTATAACAGCCCTCCTGCCATATGCAAAGTCTTCTAACATCCAAGTCCTGCCATCAATAAGTAATAACTTGTCAATGACAAGCCTCCTTGGACCACACAGGCACCAACATGAAGTGGGAAAGAAATGGATACCGCTCACAGAGCCCTGAGTGCCCGTGGAGGAAGAGATCGGGGAGAAACAAGAACTCAGAGGTAACCAAGTGTTATCTGCATGGCAGTCTCCCCATCTTTAAGGTGACTTGTCCCTGGAACAGGGCAAGCTTGACCTACCTCGGCGGGATGCTTGTTTTCAAATACTCTTCCAAGCGGCTGACATCAGTAAGAGTGAAAATCTGTTTTTCTGTCAACCGGAAGGGAATGCTGCACGCATCCACAATGAGGAGGAGGACGCCTGCGCTTTGGAAGGGAAAGTCAGTGCCGTTGACCTGCGAATACGAAAATCACTTTCTGTTATCTTCCCCCTTTCAGTAACACCTCCAAGATGATTTGACTTTCCAGCCCTTTCTAAATCCAGGATGTGAGCTATGCATTTCACTTACTCTCTCCCTCCGAAGTCTGACATGGTGGCTGTGTTCCTAACATTTGCTGCCTAGATGCTCTGAGCAGGTGGGGGTGCCCCCACTCGGCAGAGCTGGGTGGTGCTCTGCAGTGCTCTGTCCAGTGTCCTTGGACACACATGCCGCCATTCGAGGCAGAGCGCTGAAAGTCTGCAGTCAAGTGCTGGCCTCTGTACCATACGTACATGTATCATGACCTGACCCACAGAGCCACATGCCTCTGTACCACACACATCCCCCAGCATGCTGCGGCCCAGAGAGACCCCACCATTAGAATTTAGGTTTGGAATATAGTAACAGCTTGATTGCTTTATTTCCTTTGCTCCAAGTACAGCTCTCCTCCAACATCAAAATGGCAAAGTGGAACTTTTAACTGAGACTTAAGCTACCAAGTATTGCTACATTTTCTTTTGTAATAATCATGAGTTGAATTTCCATCACTGTCCTTTTAAAAATTATGGAGAGGATAATCTCAATGTAAACAATGTAAACAATGTAAACTTCATGAGTACACTGGAAAAATAGGGGAATATAACCCGAATATGCATTTGAGTTTTACTACATATGAGTCATAAGGCTCCATAAACCTTGCAAGTTGATAAAAATGTAACCAAAAGTGATATAATTGTTTCAGAATGAAAAAAGTCAATGCTGTATTACTCTGTACCCCACCAACATTCACCAATAAAGAGAGAAAAAAAAAAATTAGGGTTTGTGGTCTTTCCAAGGAAGAATGCTCAGATACTTCCAAATACCATTAATTCCTCAGCCAAAAAGGGAAAACAAAATAAAACTGACAAAACACTAGTGCACAGGCACGGTTTCTGCTTATAAGGTGTAAAATTATAAACTACACTGAAGGCCTACAAAAGAGAAATGCTCTCACACTATACCTGTCCTGGCTTGGGGAAATTATATTTATATTGTCTAACTGCTATTGAGTTCAGCAAGATTCAATTTTTTTTAAAGCTATGTTTAAATTGCTTTAATTCAGTGAAGAGTTCTGGAAGTGCCTGGGGTAAATTTTATATGTGAAAAGACTAGAAGTGAGTCTCCTAATTTTAAAAATCTGAATATATAAAACTAAGGTCCATTTAAGAAAAAAAAAATGTATAATGATCCTTAACACATTCATATTGTTCTTACAAGAAGGAATCCTTCCCCACCCTAAACTTATCAGTGAAAGGAAACAAAACTTCCATAAAAACCAAAGTAAGGCCAAGTCCTAGGAAAAAATGCTCAGGCCATGCATATGAACGTTCTAGAGATGAATATGACAATGCATGGTGTTCCATGACTTTCCTAGGGTCCCAGAAACCCAACGTGCAGCAATGTACTCAAATGTCTTCAGACTGTGGGGCATAACCTGCCTGAGATTTTTTTTTTTCTTTTTTCTTTTCCCTAAAACAGTATCTTCTTTAATTATCTAGTGAGCTATTAGAAGGGTGGGCCTCAGTACCCATCCCTTCCTTTATGTCAGTCCCACCAGACACAGTAATAGCAGCCTGGGATCAGGTTCTTCATCCAGCTGAATGCATCAAGAGGCTGAGCTAACAGATTCCATGCCTGTAAAATACACATTACAAAATGAAGGCCTGCTAACAGAGAGGACGAAGTAGAATTATAATCTTGAAGATTCTTTGAGCTGCATTTAAATACACATATCCATAATTCAGAGTTGCTAAGTAAAAATTAAATGCTGGAGCTGGGTGGTGGTGATGCTTCCACAATATGAATGTACTTCGTATCATGGGAGTGCACACCTAAAAATGGGTAAGGTGGCAAATTTCATGATATAAAATATGTATATATATATTACAATTTTTAAAAAAGAGAAAAAAAGTAAAACTCGATTTTGTCCACACACATATGGATTTGTGATTATGTTGCTGATAGCTGAAACACCTGAGCTCCTAAAGAGGCCATATGAGATGGGGCACAGGCCCAGCTGGCTAGGAGTTGGGTGTGTGGACACCTGTTACCCAAAGATCTCTTTACATGGTGGCGCCAAGTCAACCCAATTTTGGATAAGCCACATCCGGAGCCCTAGTTCTCAGTGGCTAGCTTGGCTGTCAGCACAAATTCTCTTGTTGACACTGAAACTCCCATCTGTACTTCCATTAATCCACTTGCAAAAGACAATTAATGCTTTGTGTCTTAACTCTCCTCACCCCTCTTCCAATAAGAGACAGACAACCTTTAAAAAGCCAAAGAAATTTAAAAACCTTCATTTCCCATATCTTAAACAACTTGAGAACTCATTTTAAGTCCGAAAACAAGGTTCAACAGGGTTTCCTATGTATCAATTGAATACGGCAAGTATTTTCTAACCAGATGCCTTTCCTCTTATAGAAATGAATCACTTTGGGACTGAAAAGTAATGAGGACAAATTTTAACATTAGCTCAAAAGTAATTAGAAACAGTTTACTCAGAAAAAAAGTTTTAATAAAGTAAAATTATTTTAAAACATGAACATTTAGGAGGTATTTATGCCTCAACTGTGTTCTTGCCACTAATAATCATAATGTGATTACAAACCAGTGACTGTTCCCAAGGTAATTTATGTCACCAGAAAGATAAAAGCAAGAAGCCACAGCAGTGTATATACCTATTGCAATCTGAATATTTGCGTCCCCCGGCATTCATATGCTGAAATTATAATCCTCAAACTGAGGGTGTCAGGAGTTGGAGGACACGAGAGTGGTACCCTTATGAATGGGACTACTGCCCTCATAAAATAAGTCCAAGAGACAATGCTCAACATTTCCACCTAGTGAGGACAGAGAGAAGACTCCATCTATGGACAAGGAAATAAGAAACAGGCCCTCACCAGACATCACATGTGCCAGTTTTGGACATCCCAGATTCTACAAATAAGAGAAAAAAGAATAGCCAGGTGCGGTGGCACACGCCTGTAATCCCAGCAACTCAGGAGGTGGAGGCAGGAGGATTACAAGTTCGAGGCCAGAGGTAGTCTCAGTAATTTAGTGAGACCCTGTCTCAAAAAGTAAGAAAATGGGCTGAGGGTGCAGCTCTGTGGTAAAGCACTTGCAAAGCATGCAAGTGCAAGGCCCTGGGTCCAACCCCCAGTACTGGGAAAAAAAAAAAAAAGGAGAGAGACAGAGAGAGAGAGAGACAGAGAGGAAAGTCTCTGTTGTTTGTAAGTCACCCAGGCTATGGAATTTTGTTACAAAAGGCTGAAGAGACTAAGACAACACCAGAGAGCACTTACAGAAATAACAGATGGGGCTCCGCGCTGAGTTTCTGCTTTATTGGGTGACTGGAATTGCACAGGGAGGTAGGTCGTGTGAGGATCACTAGTAAACACCACCTAGACAGGCAGAAGTTCCACATTTAATGTGATTATATCCTCCTCCCAAATGGTCCCTCAAAATAAACCCAATCATATCAATGCCAATGGCTGTGTTTTTTTTTCTGAACTTTTTACATATATTTCATGACCTGGGAGTCTATCTTTTAATACATTTAACACAGGAAGTATATGTTTCTCACTTTCTAGAACCCTATCATTTTCAAATGGGGCTGGGATTTAGCTCAGTTGGTAGAATGCTGCTCTGCAGTCACTGAGGTCCCGGGTTCGATAGCCAGTACCGCAAAAAATGGGCGAAGGATGTGGCAATCCACTCCCGAGGCAATCCTGAAACAATCAGCCATTGAAAACCCTATGAGGGTCTCTATGAGTCGGCCACAACTCAGTGGCACCTAACAACAACATCAGTTTCAAATAAGTGTAATCTTATTAATAAATTCAATTCAAGAGCTGGGCACATAGCTGGGTAGTAGAACCCATGTTCAGTATGGTGAAGTCCTAGGTTCGATCCCCAGTACCACCCCCAAATCAATTTAATAAATGACTTAATAAATGTGCTATCAACTTAAGTCTTTATGAATATTTCATGCAAAAATAGGGACGAATCTTTTTAAAAGGTCCTTTTCACATCAATTATCCTGAATTGGGGCTCAGTTACCCTAGGACTGAGGAAACAAGTGTCTATAACAAGGGCTACACTGTTTAAAACTTTCTAGTACCTTGTGGCTTTCTAGTATCTTTCATGTACCTTGTACATGACCAGCAAAGTGCCTCACAAACAGAGCTACACACCATATACAGGCCCCTGTCTGCCTCTGTTCTGTCACAGTGAAGAGGCAGAGCCAGACCCTCACTTTCCCATAAACCCTTCACCTTCATTCCTGCCTCTCTGCCCTTGCTGATGCTGCTCCCACCCCAACAACACCTTTCCCTTTTCCCTTCCATTCCTAAAAATTACTCCCAGTCCCCCAAGCCCACTTCCTTATTCCCCAGCAGCTCTTTTCACATTCAAAAGCACTTTTAACTCTCATACAATTGAAAACTTAAAGTATACTGCCCTTATAAATCACTGTCAAGAATCACTGTCACTTCATTTTAAGAACACCTCAAGAACAAATAATTATCTCCATGAAGACGGACATTGCTTTGAATTCTTAGGATTAGGGGCAAAGGACGTGAATTTTCCTACTTGGGTTTTTTTTTTCCAGATTCAAAAAAAAATCTCTCAAATTTCCAAGTAAAGTATTATTCCCAAGTGCTTCAAATACTTTGCTATGTAACCAGGCTGCCCTCAAACTCAAGATCCTCCTTCCTTCACCTCCCTGAGTTTCCAGGGGTGGGACACCATGCATGCATCTATATTTGTTTTTAAAAATGAATTCTGATCAATGCTTCTGGCACAAAGAATAAAGAGTGTTAAGCAGTAATACACAGGATCATTTAATGAGATAGGTCTAGGACATTTCCAGTAATAATGAAATCTTTTGGACAAATTATATAAAGTTCCTTCAGCAATGGAGGATATTCTGAAAAAAATCCAGCTTGCGAACTAGGCTGGAGAATTTAATTACTATCAAGATTATCCCAAATGTCATTTTGACAGCCAAAATAGTACATGTGGGCTGGAAAAATAGCTTAATGGTAAAGTGAGTGCTTAGCATGTGCAAGGCCCTGGGTTCCAGCCAAAGGACTCCCCCGACACATACACACAATTACATGAGGCAGAGAAAGACCTATATCCATGTGCATATGTCCATATACAAATATGTACATAGTGCTTGGGGGCTGTTGGGTGGTTTATGGTTTTACTCGTACAGGAGAATAGAAGGAACTCAAGAATAAGAGAGGCCAGGTGTGGTGGCTCACAACTGCAATCCCAGCAACTTGGAAGGCGGAGGCAGGAGGATCACAGGTTTGAGGCCAGAGACAGCCTGTGTAACTTAGCAAGACTCTGTCTCAAGATAAATAATAATAATTAATAATAATAATAATAATAATAATAATAACAATAATGGGCTGGGCATGCAGCTCAGTGGTAGAGTGCTGGCAAAGCATGTGTGAGGCTCTGGGTTCAACCCCCAAGTACCAAAAACAACTTGAAAAAAAAAAAGTATAAGAGAGACTGAGATTGTGATAGTGACTTGCCATTGAAAAACAAAAAAAACGTCAACCTGGTGCAGTGGTATATGCCTATACTCTCAGCAACTCCAGAAGCAGAGGCAGGAGGATCACAAATTTGAGACCAGAGGCAGCCTGTGCAACTTAGATCCTGTCTCAAAATAAAAATTTACAAAGAGGGAGGCTACGGGTACAGTTCAGTGGTAGAGATCTGGCATACCATGCACAGGGCCCTGGGTTCAATGCCCTCCCAGTACCACAAACAAAAAAACCTCATCATGTTATAATACTGGAAACCAAAAATCCAAAGTTTTCTCCCTGCTTTTATTGGCATCAATAGCCAGAAACAAATGGAGAGAGAGAGAGAGAGAGAGAGAGAGAGAGAGAGAGAAAGAGAGAGAGAGGGAGAGAGTGAGTGTGTGTGTGTGTGCACTTATGAACTGGAATAAGAAATTTCATTTTCTCAAATCACTTAGGAAAATTAGAAAAGAAAAGAAAAGTTTAGGAGTTTTCTCCATTTTATTAGTCAGATGCATTTTTTGTGCCAATTCTTGCTTTCAAAATACATCTTCAGTGGAACACAAATATGAACACATCACAATCACCTGTAGGACTGTCAAAGCACTGAGTGCGAGCCCCAGAGCTGCTGATTCCAAAGGAGTGGGGTGCGGCACCATAATTCTCATTTCTCACAAGTTCCAGGGGATGCCCACTGGGGGAGCACACCTTGAGAAACATTTGCTAAACCCGTATTTGTTTCTATAAAGATTAAATACGAATTACGGCATTATTAGCTCTGTGCTTCTTTCTCACTTGGAACTGGTCTGACGTCCTCTGCAACGCCCTCTCTGTGTGTATGACTGTAGCTCAGCATGAGGTTCACTTCCATGGCCATTTTTTTTCAAGATCCACTAAGTTATATTCTAATTAAGGTATTATCAAGAGAAGTATTTTTACTTCTAAGGAAAGTCAGTCCATACTTTAAATTACAAATAAATATAATAAGAAATGGCCTTCCACTGTAAGAAAAACAAAGAGTAGCCAGGTATTGTGGTTTACACCTGTAATTCCTGCATCCCTGGAGGCGGAAGGAGGAGGTCAGATGGCAGGTTCAAGGCCAGAGGCATACAGCATACTTAGTGAGACCCTATCTCAATTTAAAAAATAAAAAAGGGGCTGAGGGTGCAGCTTCATGGCAGAGCACTTGCAAAGTATGTGCAAGACCCTGGGTTCAATCTGCTGGAACATGAAAGAAAGAAAGGAAGGAAGGAAAGGAGGAGGGAAGGAAGGAAGGAAAGAAAAAAAGAAAGAAAGAAAATTTCACCTGCCCTGCATTTTTTTTGAAAAGAAACTTCACACTGCTAATAAAACAATGCATTTCTCTCTCTTTTTTTTTTTACCGGTACTGGGGGTTGAACCCAGGGCCTCGCGCTTGCATGCTCTGCAAGTGCTGGACCATTGAGGTGCACCCTCAGCCCATTTTCTTACTTTTTGAGACAGGGTCTCACTAAGTTACACAGACTGCCTCTGGTCTCGAACTTGCGATCCTCCTGCCTCTGCCTCCCAAGCCGCTGGGATTACAGGCATGCGCCCGGCTCAAAACAATGCATTTCTAATATCTTTTTGTGACATATAAACCCAGTAGGAATATTGTAACAGAATCCCAAATCTGAGAAAGAACAAATGAAGACCCACACGTTGTTGTTGTTGTTGTTGTTAGGTGCTGTCAAGTTGTGTCCAACTCATAGCAACCCTTAGAGGGTTTTCAATGGCTGATAGGTTCAGGACTGCCTCAGGAGTGGATTGCCACATCCTTCTCCCAGTTTGGGGATGCTGGGAATCGAACTCGGGACCTAAGAGACTGCAGAGCGGTGCTCTACCAACTGAGCTAAATCCCACCCCCGAAGACCCACATAGGAACCTCTAGTTTCAAACTATAAAATCCATTCAATTGGGGTAGATCAATGTATCACAAGGGAAGGTGTTTTGTTATAAATTTGAACTATTTTGCTTATAGGTATCATATTCTAGAATGGGCCAAAATTCAGGAGATACCATTAAGTATTTATAAATTGGTAATATAGATATTTCAAAGACAAATCCTCCTACTGCAAAGGAAGTCTTTGGCTTTTCCCCTCAGGCTATGGCCCTCCCTTTCCCTTGCTTACCTGACGGGTGCCACAGCCTTGACACAGGCCAGTGAGCATTGCGGGCATGCGTTTGACAGCTGATGGCTTTCTGTGATACTGTGGATATGCTTTGGCCATGCAGTTATTGACGTCTTTTGAGTCTGTGGCTGCCTGGATCTTGACTCTTTCACATCCCTGAGATGCACAGTAACTGTGGCCATCCCTGTGGCTTTTGGCTTTGAGATACAAAAACAGTAACCTGCACAAAACAGAACCCAACCCATTTAGTGTTAGATTTCATCTCAAAGACATAAAATTCCTCAAATCAATTCAGAGCCAAAGGGATATTCCTTCAATAAAGTAACTTTTCCTTCAAAGAAAAATAAATTGCAAAACTAATAGAATTATTTCTCTTTCCTTCTTATCCTCCTAAGGTCTTAAGTGAAATGCAGTACTACTTTAGAAAATATTTTGATAGCTTGATTCAGTCGTTCTGGAAGATATCAAAGTTGATTTCTGGTTTAAATTAGTCCAATAGGTAATTTGAGAAGATGGAATTTGGCTTGGCTCAAAAACTCCTTGGAAAACTATATACTTGTGTTGAGTTTAGGATTCAGTAAATTAATGTGGGCTATTCTTTTTTAAAATTCATAAATCATTTTGATTTAAGGCACAAAACTGGAATAATAAAACAGCAACTCCAACTTGTTTGGCTAAGGATAAGAAAGTCAAATCAATTCCTGTGTTTTCTATGGACCTCGGGTCCCTCCTTCTCTAAGTGGGCCAAAATCAGACTAAAAGAACAGCCCCACCTATTCTGAATTATCTCCCTACTGCCAAGACGAACAGAAAAATCTAACTTCCAGGCAACATTCCAACATCTATCTGCAAACCTGCCCTTTCTAAACCAAAGGAAGTCAAGACTCTAAAGGACTTGGTAATAATGTGATTGGTGACCAGAAACCAAGAATTCACATTTTAATATGAGGCCAACAAACAGGGAAAAATTGCAATTAAGAGGTTAAAAAAAAGTCAGTGATTATTTCAGCATCCAGTAATTTTAGCATATACACTTAAGGAATGATAGGGACCTGACTGGGCATGGATCTTCTGAAACATAATTAAAATGATCAAAATGAATACAACTAAAAAGAAGCAGACCCTCAGAGGCTGAAGGAGCCTTGAAATACCAGATGAGAAAACATTTCCCATCTTCTTACACATTTAATCATTAGTTTGTGGTCACCAGAATGTCCTTACAAATTTGGGTGTTCCAATTATCTTTGCAGAAAATCAGCTGCGGATGTGGAAGTTCTGTCATCTACAGAATAAAAGTCCAGGTAGATTGTTTAAGTCTAATTAGAGATTGAAAATTAGAGATGATTATTAGAATATTTTTAAGCTGATCAAACTAGCTGCTGCAGGACAGGAAGGTCAAATGAGCTGCATCTTATTCAAAGGCTAACCAGGTACTTAATGACTGAATCCCAACCTCCCCCAATTGATATTGCCCCCCTTCTCCGCACGCTGAACTTTCTGCCTTTCCCCAAACATGCCATGCCATGTTATTCCATGCCTCCATGCATCTGTGCATACTGTTCCTTCGGCCTGTGATGCCTCACCCATCTCTCCTAATTGCTCCTCAAGAGTCAGCTCCAGTGTCACCCTCTTGGCATGTCACTGGTTACTCTAGACTGAACTTCTGAGTTTTCCCAAAGGCAACATAAAAATCCTACTACTGAACTAAACAGCATCTACACCCTCTGCTCTCTGATTACTTGCTTTGCATGCCCACATCCTTCATTGGGCTCTGAATCTGCATGAGAAATAAATCTTGTTTACATTAGCATCTTTTGAGTACCTAGACAGTGGTGTACAGGAGGGTTGTGGGCTTAAGGATTGAGACTGAAGGAGCATGCTACTTGCTGGAATAGTACAGGAGATCGAGCCTACCATAACCCACAGGCTGAGAGACTGTAACTGGACAAAAGCAGACAAAGCCAACAGGACCCCAGGAGAACAGGATTAGAATTAAAAAGTGGAAAGATGCAGCCTAGAAAAAGTTGAAAGCAAACACGCCATGGTTATACAGTGATTTTTAAAAGCTCAAGGTCAACTTGAGAGAAAACCATAAGTCAGTAGGAAGCGAAAAACAAGCTTTCACTGAAATATAAACTATATCTTCTGTAAATAACTATCTTCAGAGTTGTTATGGAAAAAAAAAATTATTTCATTTTCATTTGGGTCTACTGGTTATCCTTGATAAGGATAATTTCTTTCTCTAAATTGCCTTAATAGATAAACAGCAAACATCTTCACTCAATTCTTACTGCCAACTGTAATTAGAAGTCATTCTAGCTCTCCCCTAAATTCCTAATAGTGATGTGCAGAGAAGCACCCACATCAGCTGCTTTTCTAAACAGCTACCACATCACAGCCTATTCTTAGCTTCACCATTAAAGAAAAATAGCATTAATTCTCATTTTCTGGTTCCAGCAAATTACCCTGTGCTGGAGTCAAAATAGAATTTCCTCTCGGACTGCTTCTTCTGCAGTTCTTCCATCGAGTGCACAGGCTCGTATTCTTCAACTTTAGATAATGAGCCATTCTGCCGCTGCAAAAAGCCAAAGGTAACCTGAAAGCTTGTGTTCGATGGGTAGCATAGGCCAACTCGAATCCAGTCATTCCTTTGAGGAGAGATAATAAAAAATTAATTCAAACTTGACCTAGTATTTTTTTAGTATTGCTATATATCCGAAGCTGCCTGATCTCAGAAGGTAAGCAAGGTCAGCCTGATTAGTCCTTGGATGGAAGACTGTCTGGGAACACCAGGTGCTGCAGGTTAGCGAGAAGGACCTGGCAATCCACTTCCAAAACAATCCGCCACTGAAGACCCTATGAATAGCAGAGAAGCACTGACAATAGTGTAGGGCACGGCATAGTGTCAGGGAGTATTTCCTTCTGTTGTACATAGCATTGCTATGAGTCGGACCCAACTCAACAGCACCTGACAACAACATATGCATACACACACACACACACACACACACACACACACACACACACACACACACAATTTATTTATATTTTGCAGTTCTTGGGGGCTAAACCTAGGGTTTCAAATATACTTTGCAAATCCTCTACCACTGGGTTTCACTCCCAGCACCCCCTGACCTTTTCTTTTTAGCTTGAAACAAGCTCTCACTAAGTTATGTGGGCTGTCTCTGGCTTTGAACCATGGATCCTCTGTCCGCACCTCCTGAATCACTAGGATTACAGGTGTGCAACATGGAGCCCAGCTTGCATATATAAATTTTACCCATGATTTTCTCCTTTTAAGTTTCTGTAGTGTGCTGAGCCACTAACAATGGGAGTCCTAAACCCTGACACACTAATGAACCATCCATGCTTATCTGTTACCCAAATTTCTCTGATCAATATATTTACAACAATAATATGGCCTACGAAGAAAACCTTGGTTTCAACAGGACTTGAGGACACGTGAACACAAGTTGGATGAGACAGTCCAGATAGATAGTAAAGGTAAGGTTGGATATGGGTGTACAGATTGCTAATAGCCTCATAGTGGATATGCACATTGGTGAAACCATTCTAAAGAAATTATTTATAAATACATTTTTATTTTTTGTGATATTAAAATGAATCCCCCAAGGCAAAATTGCTGGATATAAAGGTATAAGCCATTTAAAGCTTTCGATGTGTATAACCAAACTACCACAGAAATTTTCTGAATGCCCTTAGATATAAAATAAATTCTTTTTTAAAAACATCAAAGTATTTTCCCTTTTGGATATTTTATTTTCTTTGAACTTTTTTATTGTGGTAAAATATATACACCATAAAATTCATCATTTTAACCATTTTTAGCTGCATAGTTCAACGGCATTAAGTATATGCACAAGGTTATATAACCATTACAACTATCCATGTCCAGAACTTTCTCTATCATTCTAAAGAAGAACCTTTAATCAATACGTAACTTCTTGTTGTTCTTATGCTTCATGAGTGGACTGCCACATCCTTCTCCCAACAATATGTAACAAGACTCTAAAATTGTTCATACAAGCTTTACCCGGTAATCTCTCTAAAAAATAATTACCAATCTAGACAAACATGAAAAAGGAAAGATGTTTTATGAAGTGTTGTTTATAATAACAAAAGAAGGGGGAAATGAGAGAAAACCTAAATCTTCATGGGGAAATTAGGGTAAAAAATTATGCTCAGGCCAGGCACAGTTGCGCATGCCTCTAATCCCAGTGACCTGGGAGGCAGAGGCAGGAGGATCACAAGTTTGAGGCCAGAGGGAGCCTGCATAATTTAGGGAGACCCTGTCTCAAAATAAAAAGTAAAAAATGTGCTCGGGGTACAGCTCAGTGGTAGTGTGCTTGCAAAACACCTGCGAGGCCCTGGGTTCAACTCCCAATCCTACAAAAAAAAAGCTCAGAAAAACCTGAAGATGGAAGAAAAACAATATAATTATTTATATGCCTCATTGGAATTAGGAGGTTGCAGGTTATTTCAATTTTCTTGTTATGGCTTTTCAGTGTTTTCCTTATGTTCAATAAATAGAGCTTTCATAACTTTTAAAGTGTTATTTTCAGAAGGGGAACTATGACAAACTCTATGACCTTATAATTACATTAATTTATGGGGGAAAAAATTATTCCTCTCTTCCACTTGCCTCTATTCATCATGTAATGTTTTATAAACTTTTAGCTAATTAAACAAGGGAAGTCTGACTAAATTTCAAGTTCATGTGGATTTTTGAAATTTCTAGGCTCACCCTTCTTTTACTTCAAAATGTTTTTATTTGCTCAGTATTCAATTAAAACTTTGCATGGTACTTCATGGAACCTGCCCATCTTTGCTTGTAATTAACTCAACTCCAATTCATGATCCTGCTCCACGGAACTTTTGGGAATTCTGATCACTCTTACACACTTCTCCATCCTCCCTGACTGTTGCTTGTTTCTCTCGTTGATTTCTCTGCCACTCACTGGTAATGCCTGACGGGGCTTTAAGAAATTTCACTGTGGTGGCGATGTGCACTAAGGATTGGAAGTGGGGAGGCTAAGGAAGAGGCTGTTGCAAGGATCCAGGCAAAGATACTAATGGCCTGAACTCAGGCACAAGCAGTGCCTGACAAAGAGCCAGAACCCAAAGGGAATGGCTACTGACAGGATGGAAAATGGGAATGTCTGAGTCAGGAGTGAGTATTGGGATTTGGGGATTGGTAGGCACCGTTGGTGGGACAGAGAGGAGCAGCAGGAAGTGGAAGAAAAGAAAGCAATGGTTTAGACTAGAGTATGTGCCAGACTCCTAACCATCTCACAACAAGGGCATCAGCCATCATGAGCAGCCATCCTTGGAAATGATGGGCCTACAGCTGAACTCCTACAAGATCTAATCCTTCCCTCTCTTTACTTCACCTGGGTGTTTTAAGTGAGTTCTGACATCCAGAGCTTTACGACCAGCCAGGTCAATATGCCATGGCACTTTGCAGTTACGTATCTGAGAAGTTCCACAGAATCCCACGAGCTAAACATCGCACAGATGGAGGTTGTTTTACCCCTGCCTTCAAAACACAGCTGGCCCTCTGAATCTGCAGACTCCACATGCTCAGATTCAATCAACCAACAATAGACTGACAATGTCTGAACAACAAAAACCATCGCAATTGTATTAAAAACAGACTTCTTTCCTTGCCACTGGTCTCTAAACAATACAGTATGACAATTATTTTCATAGCTTTAACATTATAAGTAATCTATGGATGATTTAGAGTATACAGGAGGATGTGTGCAGGCTATATGCAAATACTGTGACATTTTACACAAGGGATGTGAGTATCCACAGAGTTTAGCATTTTCAGGGGGTCCTGGAACCAGTCCCCCAAGGAAGCAGAGGGCTGTCTACTGCTTACCTCTGCCTTTTCATTTTCACTTTCTGTCACTTTCTTGATGTACTCTATGTTCCCACTCACCAAATCCTTCATTTGCAGAGTAGACTAGAATTGGGGAAAGCCCAACTCTGGGCTTATGGAACAAGACAGGCCAGTTACAATATCACTTCCTCACTCTCTCCTGGCCCTACTCCCTTAGGTACAATTAGTTGCTCTATCCTTTGTCCACTGAATTGCGGCGGGGGGGGATTTCAATTGATCTATCATTTTAGATTTTTTTCCACCCGTCTAGCATGACCTCACTCATATCAACTGACACATAGTAAACACTTGAATAAATTAATGTGAAAACAGAGCCTTGGATTGAATGTGATATTCTCAAGACAGACAACTGAGAAGTGTCAGAACAAAGCTTTAAAGCAGGATTGGGAAATACATGGCATTCATGCCTCAACTCTTTCGCCTCCTGCCCTAGCAGATACTACCAATCAACCACACTGCTTTCTTCTGTCAAGTCTAAACTTGGCCTCAAAAGCCTTTTCATTTTCCAGGTGTTCATTGGGAAACATAAAACTTCTTCTCACCCCAGCTTTAGAGAATTGAAGCTCAGCAGACTGTATTAAAACCTATTGTTTGGTCTAGGGATGTAGCTCAGTGGTAGAAAACTTGTCTGGCATGCATGAAGCCCTAGATTTGACCCTTAGCACCGCAAAAAAATAAAGCAAATAAAAAAGCTATTGTTGAATAGCTTTCTGAACACAATGCCTTGAGCCTTGGCCAGAGAGAAAAAGAGATGCTTTTAAAATGACAGGACTCAATTTGTATAATCTCTGAATTCCATCAACACAAAATATACAGCCTCTCCACTAGAAGAGCCAGGTACATGAAGGCATTCCTGCTGGGAAGGAGACAGTTAATTCTTTTTCTCCACTCAGTTACTACTTGTTTAGCTGTTTGAGGTGACAGTAACAGAGACATACTTGTTGAAGTTTACAAGGTACAGAACAGTAGTCCGTGGTGCTGGTCCGTTCCAGTGGATGGTATAGCCCTTCTCCAGCATGATGACAGGCTGATACTGCAGAAAGGCAGCCCTCTGGTTAATACCCCGGAGCACCATGGGGTGGGATGGATATTCATCTCGTGTGATGGTCATACTAAGATTTGGAGTGTTCCATGCCTGCACATAGACCTTTAAAAAAAAATTAAGTGAAAGAGAATAAAAGTTTAAATAGCTAAGCAAACTTTCCCAGCACAAAGTGAAGGGTCTCTACTTTGAAAAGAGAGGTTCTGTGATGTGGGCCAGACTAAATGAGCAGCAGCCAACTACATTCTAAGTCACACTTACAAATGCAGCCTGCTTGAACTAGACATGGTAAAAACAGACATTGCGTTCTGCTAGCCAAGATCTTCATCATCAATTCCACCACCACAAGCCAGCTTATTCATCAGAATATAAAACTTCTGTGGCTTATATAGCTTGTCAAAGAAATCCCTCAATATGAAGAATACACATACAAAAAAATTAGTAAACTAATATGAAAACTGATATCCTCTAGTCAAATCTAAGAGATTTTCCTCTAAACCAAAAGATGGAAAATGCATATATCTTAGAGCTTTGGCTTCCAATTTTCCATGACCTACATTAGCCCAAGAAGTCATTATTCACCCATTCAAAAAAGAAAAAAACAAAACAAATAAAACAAACAAAAAAAAACTTATAAAGTGCTCTGTAGCAAGTGGAAAAACATATTAAGCTGGGGACAAATTTGAAAGTCCTGAACTTACTCCAATGGCATCGGAGCTACTTTCCATGCCAAAACAAAACCTTCCATTAATGCATCCTCTACAGGAAAAAACCTCAAAACAATTTTCTCAAACAAATAAGTATCCTAACTAAATTCTCTAGGAAAATTAGAACATTTATAGAATATTGAAATTAAATCCATAATAATCGTGTCCATACTGGCTCCTCAGTTTTACGTTCTTTGAATCAACTTTCATTCACATTTGACTAATACTCTTCTCTACAGACACCATTTAAAGATTTAAAATACAGGTAGGAATTACATGTTTAAGAATGATTGTCAGGCCGGGCACAGTGGCACATGCCTATAATCCCAGTGGTTTGGGAGGCAGAGGCAGGAGGATCGCAAGTTCGAGACCAGAGGCAGTCTGCACAATTTAGCGAGACCCTGTCTCAAAAAGTAAAAAAAAAATGGGCTGGAGGTGCAGCTCAGTGGTCCAGCACTTGCAAAAGCATGCAAGCGTGAGGCCCTGGGTTCAACCCCCAGTACCACAAAAAAAAAAAAAAAAAAAAAAAGATTGATTGTCAGGATGGGGATATAGCTCAATGGTAAGGCACTGTCCTACCAATCCCCAATATAAACAAACAAACAAACAAACAAAAGACTGATTAATTTAAATACATATTTAGTACATGTTTTAACATATTATTTTCTTAGCATATATTTAACTTGAGGAAGAGAGAGAGACATACATAACTCTTGCCTCTCAGCCAAGGACAATCTGAGATAGCACAGGTCCCTATGTTGAGCACCTTTCTTCCCAAACATACTTATCCCTCAGGTCAACCAAGAGCAGATATTCCATTTAAAAATATTTACAAACAGCTAAATAAATGGAGGTGAAGGTGATCTGGCTGTGACATCTGTCACCCCACTGACTGCCAGGGTTGATTTGGCTGATCTGGCCTGTTAGACAGGTGTCCCCTTCCTTCCACACTGCTCCATGGTCGTCCTTCCCAAAGCTGGGCACTTGGTCAAAGAGGATGCCTGCCCCTCACAGAGGGAGGCCATTCTTTGGTGAGGGACAAGGCCTCAGACTCATGAAAACGTAGGTTCAGTTTTGGGTACAAGTTCAATATGTTGAAATTTAGAGGATTCAGGTTCAGTTGGGTTGAGGTTTAAAATTTTACTCCTATGTGTAGATAGACAAACATTTTTTTAAAATTTTTAATTTTTAATTTTTTTTAATTTTTAAATAACTTTTTTAAAATTTTTAAATAACTAATAATACAAAATAAACAGTAAAAGCTGAACTTGAACCCAATTTTTCACTGGGTTTAGGTTCAGGTTTGGGTTCTGGAAAAAAACTTTTGAATGCTTTAATAAGAACAGGTTTAAGGTTCTGGTTTGGATTCAGTTTGAAGCCCGCTATTTACACATAGGATTTAAACCCAAACCCTCCAAATTTTAACATACTGAACCCACATCTGAACTTGAAACCAAGTTTTCGCAGGTTTGAAGTTCTGGGAAGGTATACGAGAAGCTGTGCTCCCCTGCTAGAACCTCTAAATAAGCTCTCAACTATATAATGACTATTCTATTTTGAAATCAAGTTGCTACCACCATTTTCCTAAAAACGTAGTATTCACATATACTACCCCATTTCTAAGTAACAGCAAATGGCTGTAGTTCTTGCCTTCTGGCCCAAATTCCAAATTCTCAAGAGGGAATATCTGACCTGTGGTTCTCCCATTCCTATAGTCTCCTGGGAAGTATTAAATGACTCATTTCTTTCTTATCTACAAATAAAAATAGAATTACTGCTCTGCTTTGTAAGGTAGAAAGATTAAGTTCATATTTCAAATAACATTAGAAATCCAAAGGGCTGCATAATTTATTGAATAAATGTTGGACAAATGAAAATGTACATGAAATTTATAGTTAATAACTTTAATTTATAAAATCTATGAGGTATCATAAAGCCTACCGCCATACTACCCTGGCATCCAATCTTGGCAGATCTCAGAAGCTAAGCAGGGTCAGGCCTGTTTAGTCCTTGGATGGGAGACCGCCCTGGAATACCAGCTATTGTAGACTTGGGAGAAGAACCCCAGCAGCCCATTCCCCCAAAACAATCAGCCCTTGAAAACCCTATGAATCGCAGAGAAGCACTGACATTAGTGCCAGCTATGGCACAGTGTCAGGTAGTGTTTTGTCTGTTCAACATAGGGCCACTACAAGTCAGATCAAACTCCATGGCACCTAACAACATGAGTTATCATATATGTTACAAATTTATTTATTTACTAATTTTTTTTTTTTTTTTTGTGTGTGTGTGTGTGTGGTATTTCAAGGTTGGAACCCAAGGCCTTGTGCATACTTTACAAGCACTCTACCACTGAGCTGCATCCCCAGCCTCTTTTTTATTTTTTATCTTGAAACAGGGTCTCACGCAATCCTCCTGCGTCTGAGTTGCTGGGATTAGAGGCATGCACCATTGCATACCCAGATGACAAATTTATAATAATTTTAAAAATATAACATCTTCATTAGTGAGGACTTACCATTTTAAGACAGACAACAGAGAAGAAAACGCACATGCATGAGTATGCAGCAAGAAATTTAATAGAAACTAAAGGTCCAAAAGACTAAAGCCTATTATTTCTCTTTTGCTTTGGTTTTAACTTAGAATATTCATAGATTTTAAGTATGGATGAGTAAACTTACTATGAACAGGTCAATTCTGATTAAGAATAAAATGAGTGGAAAAAGAATCACATTTTAAACCACTTTCTTTTTTATTATTATACTATAGTTAATTCTCCATCCCCCCTCCTTATTGCCCCAGGATATAATCATGTATTACTTTTCTTTTCTAATTTGCTCTCAGGATGAGAAATCCCACAACAAAGAAGCTAATACCCCCACTAAACAAGAAACAATGTCCAGTCTTAATCCCTCTTAAACCTTTGTCTTATCTATAGATAAGAATCTAAACATTTTAAAAGCTTTTAAATTTGAAAGTAACAGCCTTTAACAGTCAAGATCCAAGCCAGAAGAGCAATGAGGAATTCTGCTCTAAGTAACTCCAATTGTAGAAGACAAAGGGGGTAGAAACTGCCTCAAACTCAGGGCACTCAGCTTAGCAAGCTGGAGCCCACAAACACGCAGAGACCAGAAAGGAGAGATCCCAGCACTGGTTCTTCCTCAGGGAGAGCCCACCAGTGGCCATCGACAAGAGTGGCTTCTTTCCTGCCTTTGAGGCTAAAAGAGCCCAATTTTACTTGGAGAATCTCTTGCTTTTCCTCTCATTCTCCTCTATGCACTCTAATCACTGCCTTTCTTCTCTCTCTCTCTCTTTCTTTTTTTCTTTAATCTCACTAGTCTTTTTCTTTCTTTTACTATTATTGTTATTTTTAGACAAGGTCTTACTATGCAGCCCAGGCTGGCTTCAAACTCATAATCCTTCGGCCTCACCCTCCCCCATGCCGGGATTACAGGTGTGTACCATCACACTTTCCCTGCAACGGTACCACTGTGGCATCCGATCCTGTCAGATCTAAGAAGCTGAGTAGGGTTGGGCCTGGTTAGTACTCAGATGGGAGACCGCCTGGGAACACCAGGTGCTGTAGGCTTGGGAGACGGACCTGGCAACCCATTCCCAAAAAACAATCAGCCGCTGAAAACCCTATGAATAGCAGAGAAGCACTGACAATAGTGTTTCACCTGTTGTACTTAGGGTCGCTATGAGTCGGATACTGACTCGACAGCACCTGACAATCACCACCACCATCACACTAGACTTACAAGTCTACTATTAAATCCTATCCTTTATTGTCTACAGTACAAGGGGAAAACTCTGGCTCCTTCAAACTTCTAGGCAAATGATACCTCTGCTGTGTCATCTGTTTCACCCGTCCAAATCTCACTATCAAAATCAGCTTTGCAACTTAAGAGCCCTGCTTGTCAAATAGCAGGCACTTTACCATATGCCAAGCTACATGCTAAATGCTTTCCATAAATATACTCCATCATCCCAACAGCCTCACAGGAGAGGAATGATCACTGTCAATCACTGTGCATGAGCACAGACTACATTTAACTTTCCAAATTACATTTTAGGAAATAACAAAACCAGAATTTAAATCCAGGCAGTCTGGCTCCAGGACTGTGTTCTTAACTATAAGTATTACCTTGCAATGAGTTTCTTATTACTGAGCATCTAGTTAAAATACACACTAGCTTAATACTTTCAAAGAGGTCTTTCCCAGTCTACACCATGTCCTTCATATTTTATAGGCATGAGATCATGATATAATTAGAAGTATTTCCTTGGATTCCTTCCTTGTCTACTCATTTCCAATTCCCAGCTCCATCCCTAGAACATCTCACTTTCTAAGTAGCCTACTGATACTCTATCTCAAATGCCAGATTCCCTAATTATGTTGAGATAATGACTCTGAGAACAAGGGATAAAACTCCCTTTAAGTGGACACATCTGGAATGTGGCAAGAAAACCTAAGTGTCAAGAAATATGGATTCTTGCCCTTACTACATCTCAACCACTTTTAACCAAGGGCAGGTCACCTCAGTCATCTACGACTCACTTTTGTACTTGTTAAATTCATTTGGGGGAGCTTTCAGTAAAATTCTTTTTGATTTAAGAAAAATGATGTTTAGAGATAGTACCAATTACCCCAGGAAGAAGAGTCTTCCTCCCAGAAGCAATCCAGCCAGCAGCTGGAGGGGCTCAAGCATCAGACTGCTTGCTGGGCCTACCTGAGCATAGGTCCCACTGCAGACCACTGCATTCCACCTGGTCACATTGACACAGCTTGGGTGGCGGATCAGGTAGTTGTCCATCCTTCCCACATAAGCATCCTTGTATCCTGTCACACAGCCGTCGATGTCATGGAATATGGAGTTCTTATCACCATCCAGCTCACAGTCTTCAAACCAGGGACCAGGTTTTCCAAAGAAAACATTCAGAGAGACCTGACCGCAGTGAAAGCCAAGAACATCACAAAATGAGGACTCTCGCCAACTCAGTCAACATTCTCTCCAACAACCCAACCCTGCGCCCATTACAATTGTTTTATAGTTAAAGCAGCAAGGAGTTAAGGTTCACTGCTGTCAACTACGGTGCCCAGTCAATCAGTTTTCTACCCAATGAATGATATGTTTGGGGGAAAAGTTTCTAAAGCCTTATGAAGCTTAACTGGCAAATGTTAAACTGCATCTTTATTTTTATTCTTTTTTTTTCTTCACTTAAAAATTATTATCTGCTATGACAAAACTAATCTGTGGTTAAAAGAACACACAGAATAGGTGGGAAAAGGAAAACAATGTAATCATGTATTTTTGTCAAAAATTTTAAATTGTACACATAAGAGCTATGCATTTCCCTGTACAAAAGTTAAAACTCAAATAAAAATCGATTGGAAGTACAGAGCTGATCTTATTTTACCTTAAGTGCTTTTGTTACTTACTGATATGACTCCCACACAACAAAAAATTACAGTTCAAAACTGACATATAATGTCAGTGTTGGCTTAGGATGGCTAGCTTACTAAA
Organism: Pedetes capensis; assembly: GCA_007922755.1. NCBI lineage: Eukaryota > Metazoa > Chordata > Mammalia > Rodentia > Pedetidae > Pedetes > Pedetes capensis. The sequence goes on from VMDO01004553.1 coordinate 47,095, forward strand.
AGTGCTGAAAAGTGTGCCTTGCTATCTCTCTCCTCACCAAAGACTACACCCAACTCAATAATTTTCATGTTGGGTAAAGTTAATTTAAAGCCTTTACTAGGATTTGATGGGAGAAGAACCTAACAATCCACTCTGGAAGCAATCCTGAAATAATCAGCCATTGAAAACCCTATGAGGGTTGCTATGAGTCAGACCTGACTCGACAGCACCTAACAACAACTGGGGTTTGGAGGTTATCTGTGTCAGAATGCTTGCCTAGCATGTATGCAAGGCCCTGGGTTTGATCACCAGCACTGCGAAAACTAAAAAATATATAAAACTTTTTATTAAACAAAAAATATGAAGCAAGCTGCAAGTGACACTGTTTACAGTCTTTAGCTGCTGCTTATTAATTAACATGTTCAAGCCACACAGACACATCTCTAAAATGCTTTCCGGTACTTATTACCCAGGAACGTGTGTAAATCAACCGAACATCTAAATGATAAGCAACTCAACAGAATTTTTTCTTTTCCCTTGCGATTACACCTGAGCAAATGTTGGAATATATTTTTCATCTTGCTGTTGTTGTTGTTAGGTGCCGTCGAGTCAGTGTCCAACTCATAGCAACTCTATGTGCAACAGGCGAAACAGTATTGCAGTACTTCTCTGTTATACATAGGGTTTTCAAAGGTGGGTTGTTTTTCGGGAGTGGGTTGCCAGGTCTTTCTCCCAAGCCTATAGCACCTGATATTCCCAGGTGGTCTCCCATCCAAGTACTAACCAGGTCACATGTGGCTTCTCATCTCTCCTCTAACTCAACAAGATTGAGAGCATTGGCTTAGAAGGTGCTGTTGCGTATATCTTTCTTCTCTCTCATTAAGACTTGGTGCCAAGATTTTGCTTGCGTTTATGTTTTAGGGAATATGCTATCCCCCCCCCCCCCCCCCCCCCCCCGCCCCTTTACAGTTACATAAGAACATACTTACGTGTGGACCAAACTTCACAAGGGAAATGTTATTCCTGGGCGTTATCTGCCAGGAGTTCTTCATGAGGAAGCCAATCGCACTGCTGTACCTATCTGCAGTTGGCACATAGTTTTTGAAAGTACTTCTGGTGAGATGAATGGGCCCATCATAAATCTGAAAGCCTCTAATTGGGAATGTCCTGTTAAAATACAAACTTTTGATTAATGCACATGAGCCTGTTCCCATAACAGAACTTACCTGCTTCATAAATACTGCTAAATATCCTGTGAGCATTAAGCAAAATTCCAGGACACGGTGGTCAATAAGACAAAATCCCCACTAGAGTGAAATATATGATGTCATGGGAAAGACAAACAAAGGATAATTTCAGATAACTAGCGCTATGGAGACAAGATGACCGAGTAATACAACAGATTGAGTAGGGAGACAGATGCTATTTTGGATCAAACAGAGGCCTCTCTAAAGAGGTGATCTTGGCTTCCTTGAATCAACGTGGTTAAGACCATTTATTTGGCACTGGGGGAGTAGCTCAGTGGTAGAATGCCTGCCTTGCTTGCACAAAGCCCTGGGTTCCATTCCCAGCACCAGAGGGCAGGGGAATGTTTTATTTAGTAATTCATTTACTTGAGTTTTAGTTCCAAAATATCTAGCCAAAAGACAAATCTGTGCTTAAGTGGAAAGAATCTCCTCTCCAGCCACTAAAGGACAGTAAAAAGGTGAAATGATACATTTAAAAATAGAAAAGTAGATTGAGGATACAGCTCAGTGGCAGAGCACTTGCCAAGTGTGTGTGAGGCCCTGGTCCCCAGAACTGGTTTGGGGTGGGGCGGGCAGGGGGAATGAAAGCATAAGTTCTCAAAGCTTGCTCTGTCAAAAGGGCCAGCTAGATCAAAAACTGTTGTATTCATTTCCCTCCTTTCTTCTTGTTGTTGTGTTGTTGTTAGGTGCCATCGAGTCGGTATCCGACTCATAGCGACCCTCATAGGGTTTTCAATGGCTGACTGTTTCAGGATTGCCTTGGGAGTGGATTGCCAGGTCCTTCTCCCATTTTTGTGGTGCTGGGAATTGAACTCGGGCCCTCAGAGACTGCAGTGCAGCACTCTACCCACTGAGCTAAATCCCAGCCCCCCTTTCTTCTTAGCTATTATAAATTGTTAAACAGAATTAATGTACAAATCCTATAATATTCTGAATTTCATAGGTTTCTCTACCCATTAAATTCTTTAATGGTATGGCAGAGGATTCCTACAGCAACTAATTTGTTTGCAACTTGGCGGTGTTTTACAACAAAGCCCTTTATACTAGCAAGAAAATCAAGTTGCCTGGTTGAAAATCTATGCATCGTGTTGTGTTACTAAGCATATAAATCAAAATGGTTCTCCTTCTCAGAAAAATATAAAGACATAGTATAACAAAACAGATTCCATTAATCAGTGAGAAATGTTGTTTTGGAAAATCTTCCTTAGCAAAGAAACAATAGGCATTTTGAAATAAAACTGGAGGTTGATATGAAAGAAAAAGAATGGGATTGAATTGGTCATCAGTTGGCCATGATCATATCCCAGCCTATACCACAACCAATACAGAGCTTTCTTTTTTTATATCTATACCACCAGGAGTATAACTACACTGTAACTGTGAACAGGGCAATGAAGCCAAACTAATTGGGTTTGAATTCCACCCCCACTACCTTTAGAAAGTTGCTCCTTTGTAAAACAGGAGGATGATAGTACATACCTCATTGTATTTTGTGAAGATTAAATGAATATAAAGTACATAGAATGAGCCTGAGAAGCATTTAATAAATCTTGTTGTTGTTGTTGTTGTTAGGTGCAATCAAGTCGGTGTCCAACTCATAGCCACCCTACGTACAACAGTATTGTCAGTGCTTCTCTGCTATTCATAGGGTTTTCAATGGCTGACTGTTTTTTGGGAGTGGGTTGCCGGGTCCTTCTCCAGAGCCTACAGCACCTGATATTCCCAGGTGGTCTCCCATCTAAGGACTAACCAGGCCTGACCCTGCTTAGCTTCTGAGATCTGACAGGATCGGATGTCATAGTTTTATGGGTGCAGGCAAAATAAATTGTAGCTATTAAAAATTCTTAAAATAGGGTTGGGGGTATAGTTCAGCATTATAGCACTTGCCTAATATGCATGAGGCCCTAAGTTCAATCCCCAGCACCACTACATATCACAAAGTTCTTTTTCCAGTGACTTCCATGGTCTAACAAGATTTCTACACAGAGGGTGGTGGCATATACTGATGCTCCATATTCCACACTAACAAGCACAGGGGCAGAGAAGCCAAGCATAAGTTACCTTCTGCCAGAAAACAGTGAAGCTAACAGTCTGTTTGCCCAGTTCTCCTGCCTGGTCCTGGCTCAATGTTCAGAGATGGAATTCCTTTAAGGAGCTGATTCTTGATGAACTGTAGCATAGGCACAGAACTGAGGTCTTTAGAACACAATTAGTTTTCCTCTACAGGGTTTTCTCGAAAGTAAAATGGGGCCAACCCCAAACTGAGGCTTAGAACTAAGGTATGGATTAATTAGCCAACAGTTCCCTAAAAGCTTTAAAGAACCTTCCTAGTGCTCAGTGTTGTTTTAATGACTCTATATTACAATGGCAGAAAGTATGCCACGCATCTACCCCACTTCCTTCACCATCTAAAACACTGTTAATTATACAGCCTCGGATAGGTTAGGAGTCAGCTTTGGCATCAATCAACCCTCATTTTCTAGAACTCTTTTCAGTAGGTAATTTCCTTTTTTCCAGTGGCTATTTCTGAAAACCAGCCTCACAAATTAAGGGAAAACTGACCTAATGTCATAGTTTATGGTTTGGCAACTTTCTGTGTCTCAGTAAAGCAAAAAAGAAAATAACCACAAGCTTACATAAGGGCTTATGTAAGAAAAAAGAAACAGAACTGGATTCTTTGTTGTAAAATTGATAATAAAATTTATGAAGTGGTTAATTATTAATAGTCCAAAATTCCATGAGGCTAATACACACAATAAACAGTAGCAGCAGTAGGAATAGTAAGATAGGAAAAGTCACAGGAGAAATCTATCTATCCAGGATTACTACAGAAACTTCCTTTAGGGTTAGGTTTTCCTTTTATTGCTTCAATTTAATATCCTAATTCCAAAGTAATGCTTACCTGTTCCTAGGTAACGTCCGAGGCTTCTGGTCTATTCCTCCGGTGCCCACATACTTGTTCTGACCACTGTGAGAGCCATAATTCCTGCTCTCGCCAACAAAGAGAGATTCAGATACCTCCTGGCTAGAACCCTCATCACTTGGGAAGCTTCCATCACTGTGAAAACGAGGGCAATTATTTGACACATGTCTTTAAGAAATTTAAATTTACCTCCAAAAAGAAAGGAAGCCATAACTTAAAAAGCTAAATGAATTTTTAAAAGCCAGTATCTTTTTCTAATATACATTTATCAAGTCATCAGAAATTCCATTTACACTGTGAAAATACATTTTATAAATTAATAAAGGACTTGTACATGTAAACAAACGAAATTTAATTTAGTAGCAATAGCTATTAGTCTCAAGTAACAATATTGCACATGAGAATATATTTGCCAAAAAATACTATAGTTAAGTGACAAGAATATTTAACATGGCCATTAAAGGTGATTATTATCCAGAGAAAAATATATAACATGAAGAGCTTAGCTGTATGTAGCTCAGTGGTAGAGCACTGACCTGGCCTGAGTAATGCACTGGGTTTGATCCCTAGCACTGCAAAAAATAAATTCGTATCTCCACACACACACACACACACACACATACACACACACACACGACATGAAAAGTTTAGTTCTTAAAGTTTATTGCTAGATTAAACCAGCTTCTAAGAAGAAAGTGTTGGTTTTTAATCTTCCCCGTTTGTCTTCTTTTACCCCTACTTTTCAAGAACTTTAGTCTAGCTCAAGTGTTTTCTTCTACGTAAAAATTATGATTGGCCTAACCTCCTATGGAGTTCCAACTAAATTAACCTACTACTTTGGTATGAATTCAATTAGTCAATAAAAAGATATTTTTGGCCCTCTAGTGGTATTGAGAAGAGAGTGCTAAATTTTTTACTGCTAATAAGTTATAAAACATTCCTGTGTGCTATCCTGCGTGCCCTTCCCCTGAAAAAGTCACAGATAATTTTACTTTATAGCTTAAAAATAATCAATTAAATATTTTAAGTCATTACAAACCTGGCAAAAGTCAGTCCTATTCCATTATCTGCAAATCTATAGGAGAAAGGAGAGTAAGAGAACGTTTAAATTCATTACATAATGTAAGAGATAATTCTTTCATTGTATGATTATGAAATCCAGATGGTCCCAATGTTCTCTCTCTCCAATCACACAAAAGTTTAACTTCACAGCAACTAAAGGACACTTTGCAGTGGGAAGACCTGGTTCAAATCTTGGCTTTGCCAAGTATTACCTGTCTGACCTTGGGCAATTTACCCAGCCACGTTCGCCCACATTTTTCTCATCTCAACAAGTGGAAATGACAACATAACTTTCCACATAGGATTCTTGACAGCATTAAACATACCAAATAATTTCGAGCATTTAGAATAGGGCCTGGCACATGGTAAGCAGCATATAAGTGTTAGTAAAAAATATTATTTTTATAATTATTTTTTTAGAGATAATTAGGTCATGGTATTCTCTTCAAAACTTTTCAGTAGGATACCAATGCCATTTCTACAGAATCAATACAGTACCAATTTTTTGGATGATAAAAGTCAGAGATGATGGTGAAATGCCAAGAAACTAATGGTCAGTGGTAGAAAAAAAATCAAAATCCTTTATCTGGGCTATTGAATAACAAATCTTAGTTCAATATGCATCAGGCTTCTATTTAAATTATGTTGTTATTGTTGGTAGGTGCTGTCAAGTTGAGTCCGACTCATAGCAACCCCATGTACAAAAGAACAAAACACTACTGTGCCAGGCACATAATCCTTTTTATGTTTAAGCTCATTATTACAGCCACTGTGTCAATCCATCTAATTGAGAGGCTTCCTATTTTTTTTTTTTCTGGTACTGGGGGTTGAACCCAGGGCCTCACACTTGCATGATCTGCAAGTGCTGGACCACTGAACTTCACCCTCAGACCATTTTTTTTTTTTTTTCACTTTTTGAGACAGGGTCTCGCTAAATTACACAGACTGCCTCTGGTTCTTGAACTTGCAACCCTCCTGCCTCCACCTCCAGAGCCACTGGGATTATAGGCGTGTGCCACCGGACCTAGCTAGGGTCTTCCTATTTTTCATTGACCTGCCACTCTCCCAAACATGATGTCCTTCTCCACGGATTGGTCCCTCCTGACTTGTCCAAAATATGTAAGATTCTGTCTACCCATTCTTGTTTCCAAGGAGCACTCTGGTTGCACTTCTTCTAGGACAGATCTGTTGGTTGTTTTGGCAGTCCATGGGATATTCAATATTCGTCTCCAGCACTATAATTCAAAATTATCAATTTTTCCTGTCTCCTTTACTCAATGTCCAGCTTTCACAAGCATATGATGCGACTGAAACTACTCTGATGTTGGATCCCATCAGATCTCTGAAGTTAAGTAGGGTTGGGCCTGGTTAGTATTTAGACGGGAGACCGCCTGGGAATACCAGGTGCTATAGGCTTCAAAGAAAGACCCAGTAGCCCATCCCCAAAATAATCAGCCACTGAAAACCTTATAAATAACAGAGAAGCACTGACAATAGTGCTGGGCATGGCACAGTGTCAGGTAGTGTTTCTTTCTGTTTTCCCTCACTTGTCTGTCAGTTTGTCGTACTGTGGTGCCCTGCATGCTCCTGTGATGCTGAAAGCTATGCCCCTAGTATTACACATACCAGCAGGATCACCTATGGTGGACAGGTTTCAGCTGAGCTTCCAGGCTAAGACAGACAGACTAACGAGAGGACATGGCAGGCCACTCCCAAAATAATTAGCCATTGAAAACCCTATGAATAGCAGAGAAACACTGTCTTTAAATTACAGCAATGGAAAAAAAAAAAAAAAGAAATGAGATGCTCCCTGCCTTGAGTCATGGTAAGACATAAGTCAACAGATTTACTAAGTTGGAATTACATGGTTTTGTTTTCAATGGCAATGTAAGAGAATCAGAAAAACTTTAAGGAGTTTCCAAAAGGGTAAAAAAAAAAAATTTCAAGTAGTTTTTACAACTTTATTTAGCTCTCTGACAGAGACCATGTTTGTTATATAATGTTAAATTCTGCTCCTGTTCAGTTTCATCAAAAAGCTCTCATGTCACCAGACAAGTTCAGTTCCAACAAAAGCACAGAATCAGACGATTCCAAACATTTGCAGTCTGTTAACTCCAGCCTGGGCTGGGGTTTAGCTCAGTTGGTAGAGTCCTGCTCTGTGGTCTCTGAAGCCCAGGGTTCGATCCCCAGCACTGCAAAAATGGGAGAAGGACGAGCCATTCCATGCCCAAAGCAATCAGCCACTGACAACCCTACGAGGCTTGCTATGAGTCAGACACAACTTGATGGCACCTAACAACAACTCCAGCATATTTCTTCAGAGCTTACCTGCCTACCGATAATAATAACAGCAACAATATGATTCCCAGAACCACCACTGCACTTTCATTCTACTGGGTATTTTTAAAATAGTGTTAAAAATAAATGCATCACATTCATCAGATAATAACTTTGTGGAGAATACCCACGCTGAATTCTGAACAATAATGTCTCCTCCTCGGACCCAGGCTCCATTATCATTATTTTTAAAAGCAATAAGTCTGTCAATTACAGCAGCAACACGTGGCTTTTCAGGGTCTGCATCCTGGTGAGGCCGAAACCTGGAGGATTAAAAAAAGGAATTTTTCATTAAAAAGGAAAAGAATTTGGACATTTATAATTATAAACTGAAGTGTCAAGAAGCGGGATCTAAATTTGGCCAAAACAAATTAAAAAATCTTAAAACAAAATTACTTATATTTCAAATACTCAAAGAAAAAAGTATTTATTTACACACAAGTTTCCAAAGAAATGCTTTCATATCTTCTTATATTTTTAAAGTCAGCTTCTAGAACGGATGTTCAGAACATTACAAATACAAAAATATTCAGAAAGAAAGAAAGAAACAAAGAAAGAAAGAAAGAAAGAAAGAAAAAGCAAGCAAGCAAGCAAGCAAGCGCGAGCGAGCCTCTCAGACCAGGAAATCTGGCATATCTTTTTTTTTTTTTTTTTTTTTTGTGGTATTGAGCAGTTGAACCCAGGGCTTTGAACAGACTTTGCAAGTGATCTACCACTGAGGTACACCCCCATCACCCTTCTTTAAAAAATTATGTCTTAAAATAAGGTCTCTCTATGTGACACAGTCTGCCTCTGGCCTTGAACTTGCCATTCTCCTGCCCTGCTTCCCAAGTCTCTGGGATTATAGGCATGTGTCTTCACATCAGGCTGTCTTCACAAATTATTAAATTACATTTCACTAATATAAATTTACTGAAAAAAAATTAATCATATTGTAAACATACAGATATGTGAATTGTGGTGTTAGTTGAGTTGTGTGCTAGTTAAATGTCTTAGCCATAGAGATGAAACTGGGATCAATAGGTTGAAAATGGCTAAACTTTAAAAGACTATTTAGTTGATATATTTATCATAAAGACCGAATTTTTCCTTTTCTTTCTCTTTGCCCTAAAATATTTATAAGGACCTTAATGAAAAAGTCAAACACTTGGTGTCAAAAACTACCCACTATAACAACTCAAATAATTCCATAAGGCCACCACCTTATGAACATGGGGGGGGGTGCAAAACAAAAATAACAACTGGAGAGCTTTCAAAAATCAATTCAATGAGTTCAGCTATTCAATCATAAAGTCAGGAAACATCCTTTGCATATTGCATAACACCAATACTACTTATTGGCACACAGTTGTTGTTATGGAGTCAATGTCCGACTCATAGCGACCCCTATGCGTAACAGGCAAAATAGTCTCGTTAGGGCTTCTCTACTATTCATAGGTCTTTCAATGGCTGTTTTGTGGGAGTGGGTTGCCGGGTCCTTCTACTAAATCTACAGCACCTGGTGTGCCCAGGTCTCCCATCCAAGTACTATCCAGACCCGACCCTGCTTCCGAGATCTAACAGGATTGGATGCCACAGTGGTATGGCTGCAGGCTTTGGGCACACAGTAGTTACTCACTAAATATGCATGAAGGGAAAAAGAACTCTATAGAGAAAACAGCAAGTATGGAATGCCCTTAGGAACAAGTGAGTGTGGTATCAGCCTTCTACTCCAAGCAAGATGGCTAGAGAGTAAGATGCAAGGAAGACAGGAGAGAAAGGTAGACAAGTGCCAGGTATACATGTGGTTCTTCATTCAAAATACAATGCGAAGTCAATGGAAGCAGAGAATCAGGAAGTGATGTGATAAAATTTCTTATCTTTTTTTTTCCCCCAACAGATCACAGGCTATTTGGAGAATGGACTGTAGGACTATTCTTTAGACTCTTTATTTCAGGCAGATGGTGGTAGTGCAGAATGGGGTGGTAGCAGTGGGGATAAAGAGTGTTATATCTATCCTTACATTGCATGACCCAGGGTCCTTACCCTAACTAGCTCTGACCTAAAGGGTAAAAAGTCTGACCCCAAGCCAACATCTACTCTTCCAGCATTGTATTATTGCCAAACAGCTTTGTATTCATCACATAATATCAAGCAGATAGAAGAGTTCTGGGAAGGAAACTAAAAGAAGGGGGAAAAAAAGAAAAGGAAGAAAGATGAAGAAAAAAGTATCATTAAGCAAAATCAATTCTCTGCTGCAGCCACATCATCTTTTCTCAACTTCCTATCCATGTAGCTCAATCACTGACCACTTGCTTTGATATTTTCATCTTCTATCCCAGTTGGCAAATAAAAATATGGTTAATTATCCCAATTTTTCCCCATTTATATGATTTCAGCACACTTCCTAACACTCCCTTAACTGGCCTCTGCTTTCTATGTCCTAGTTGGTTCTAATACTTCTTAGATGAAATTTCCCAATTTCAAACTAAGTACTTTTATAAGATTTAGTATTTTTGGATTGCTGTAATTTCACATCTTGAAGTCACAAGGAAAGGCTCCTATGATTAACTGATGAGTCAACTTCCTCTCTGATGTACAGACTATCTTCTGGATCCCATGAGTCTGGTGTTTTAATTCATGGACTGGTTTATTGCTCATTTATGCTTTGTCATTTTTACACGTCTGGATTGCCTGAATACATGTGGGTATATTTTAGACATCAGTTCATGCAAAATTCAATGTACACAGCTGCCAAATGTCTTGTCACTGTTCTTCTATCCTCAGTTCCTTTCAATAAAAACTTCCAAATGGAGTTGAATTCCTTACCAAGAGGTAGGCATTTATAAGCCAGTAAGAGAAATCATAGGGTACAGAGGAAAGATTACCATTTTCATAATATCACATACAGACATCTGATAAAGAATTCCTTAAGCCACTATGGATAGTCTTCTATTGCCAAGTCTATCTAAAATATCAGTTGATTTTTAAATGTTATTTACCCATTCATTCATATATGTATGTGTTCATATATATGCACATATATATACACACACACATTGTAAAAATTATATAAATACATTTTTAAGGCAGGGAAAGGAGCCAATTGTGTTGTGTTTAAGGGTTTTTCTGGCAACACTAACTTAGAAAAGTACACATTACTAGTCCTTCCAGTTATAAGAAACTCTTTATAAAAGTAGGCCAGGACCTTCCAACATAGATTTCTTGATTTTTTCAGCTAATCTCTTTTTGGTTCATTATGTTTCAATCCATACTCCATTCCTTTTTCCTTAAGTTTTTCTCCTCTACTTTTACATTTCATATGTTGATCAGCTACGAGGTACAAAGTACCTTGTATTTTATTTAAATAATGTTCACAGTTACCAGGCACAGTGGCACACACATGTAATGCCAGCAAGTTGGTAAGCAGAAGCTAGAGAATCACAAGTTTAAAGCCAGAGACAGCCTGTACTATTTAGCAAGACTTTGTCTCAAGATAAAAAATTAAAAGGGTTTGAGGGTGCAGCTCAGTGGCAGAATGCTTGCAAAGCAGACATGAGGCCCTCAGTCTGATCTCCCAATATCACAAAAAATAAATAAATAAATGACGCTCACAGTTTCCAGGCTTCTCAAATGCTAAATGCTATCTGATCACTGCTCTAAAATATTTCATGCTCAGCTTGACTTCTGAGGAATCCTGATGAGTAATTTACTAACCACACTCTCTCTAGTTTTCTCCTGACCTCATGCTTTAGTAATGTACAGAAGGATCCAGCCTTATACATAAGTCAAATTCATCAACCTGTACATTCATAAGCCCACTGCTTTATTCCCTTAATAAAAACTGGGCCTGGCAATCTTACCAATGTCTATCAACAGAGCCTCCTAAAGCTAGCATTCCTTCACTTCATAAACTGGTCAATCAACTTGAAGTATAGAAAAATAATATGTAGATGGGCTCTACCGAATATGACTTCAAGCTGCCATCTTTTCCACAAAATTTTATTTCCATCTGAGATACTGTATTTGTTTTGGCTCACATGTGTCATGTATAATAACTCTGTTGAAATGCTAATCCATATCCCAACCACATTCTGTGGCTGTACAGGATTGTAACACAGAGCCTGGCTAAGAAGTGGATCCGAAGCTACAAATGACTAAACAAGAACCAGCTTAATCATCAAATCGGGGATGGTTCCCTCTGAAACAGATTCAATGAAATGTTCCATTCTGACCACAAAGCATAAATTCTATATGCTTTGGTTTTCAGGGATTAGACTAAAACATCTTAGATTAACTTGCTTTTCAATGAGTCATACCCTTCTCCGAATCTGAGGCCTTTTTCAACGTCTCTTCTTTTTCTTTCTCTTTCTGTACCCTCCTCTAACATGAGTTCACAACTGTGAAAAGGGAGAAAAGCACCAATTTCCTTTGCATTTCAGTAAGACAAATGCCCAGGCTCAGGACCTGGGACAGCACAGTGTTTTTCTAAAATCCTGCTGTAAGCTTTTAAAACTTCATCCTCAATGTGTGACCAGAAAAACAGCACAATGTGTTCAAATTGGAAAGTTCTGCTTTGCCAAGATACGACAGTGTGATTTAAAGTTCCAGCTCTACCTCGCACTGTTATCCAAACAGAGGTATTCCCTTGGGTCAGCAGCACTGGACTTGGTTGTTTTGACGCCTTTGTCAATAAATAAGCCAGCCTGAAATACATAATAATAGACTGAAATGAATATGAATCCCAAGTTACATCTACATCTACAATGAACCATGGAAACAAATTTTAGCTATCACTTTTACCCAACACTGGGTAGTGGAGGGTAGAAAGAAGCTGCAAAGCAAAAGTAGTAGGAAAAACAACTACTTTCTTGGATATTTTTCTAATTTTACTCAACAGTCATTCAGCAAATGCATATTTAGTTCCTACTTGAAACCCTGTACATTAATTAACAAGTAAAATACAGAGGGGGCCAAAAAAAATGTATGCACATCTTGAGACAAAACCTTTCCATTTTGCTGTTTTAAGAATGCGTCACATACTTGTTCTGATTTCATAGTAGAAATATAACCCAGAATGTCATACTACACATTGCTACCATAATTCAATACAACTTTGAAGAGTAATACACAAATAACATCTCTTAAAATGTGTATACATTTTTTGGCCCCCAGTATATATCCTGCTGTTACTGATACAAAAACTGTCAGGAGTACAGGCAATTACATACACCACTGCCACCCAATACAAGAAGTATATGATAAACAAAACAGATGATGCTCTGGCAGCAAAGAAAGGCACTTAGATGAGAACTTTCTCATGGGTGGGAGAGGATCCAAGAATGTTTCCTAAAAGAAATGACCTCCTGCTGCTGAAACCTGCAAGATACGGAGGAATTAGCCAAGCAAATCAGTTGGAAGTGGGCAGGAATCAGTTGAAGCCTGCAGAGGAAAGTACTCAAGGGACTAAAATGCATAAAAATCTAGAGATGGGAAAGACCAAGGAACAGCTGAGAAGGAAAATTCTCATGGATTAACAAGAATGCACAGAGGGAGGAAAGGTGAAGAAGCCCACAGAGGAGCCAGCATCAGATCATGCAAGGCTGATATGTAGTTAAGTGTCAAGATGACAGGAATTTAATAAATGCATCACAATCAAATACATTTTAAGAAAAAACTGGGTTGCTGGGCGTGGTGGCACACACCTATAATCCCAGCAACTCGGGAGGCAGAGGCAGGAGGATTGCAAGTTCGAGACCAGAGGCAGTCTGCATAATTTAGAAAGATCTTGTCTCAAAAAGTAAAAAAAATGGGCTGGGGGTGCAGCTCAGTGGTATAGCACTTGCAAAGCATGCAAGAGCAAGGCCCTGGATTTAACACCCAGTACGGCCAAAAACAACAACAAAAAAATGGGCTCAGGATGTAACTAAGTGGTGGAGTGCCTGTCTAGCATGTGCAAGGCCATGGGATCAATCCCCTGTAACATACACCAAAAAAAAAAAAAAAAAAAAAAAAAAAAACACCAAACATTGTGGTTAAAAGATTGAAAGGAGGCAAAAGAGAAGATAACAAGTAGGAGCTTTCAGTAATTCAGAACAGAAATGAAATATCTTAGATTTCTGGCATTGGTAACAGAGGGAATTTGAGTGAGGACTCTTTTATTAGGTAGAATTAATATTACATTGTAATTGATAAAATGTCTAGCGGTGAGGGAAAGCAAGCAATAGAAGCTTGTGTTTTTTATTTGGGCAACTATAAAGAACTAGCAGTTTCATTCACTGAAACAGACATATAGGAATAAGTCAGGCCTAAAAGTGAGCATTTTTGTTTTTATTAATGTGTTCAAGAGATACTGAAATGGAACTTAGTAAGCAATCAGATAAATGTGACTAACCAGAACTAGACTGAGATTCAGGAGGATCAGCAATTGAAGTCACAGGGGTATGTGTACATGTGTGTGTGCGCGTGTACACATGTATGTAAGAATTTATAAGTGATTCCAAAATGGCAACTTTCTTTTTGAAGTTTCCAAGTATTCCATTTCCTTTAGCTATAAAGTATTATCCTGTATGGTCATTCCCAAATCTAACATTTTAGCCATTCATATTATTTAGACTTAATATTCTGATAATTAAAAAGAAATTATTACATATCATCATGGTATATGACACTAAAAAATTAATTAAAGTGAGGTGTTCTTTCTATCATTTATAATTTGAGGATTTTTAAAATTTGAGGATTTTTCCCTTTAAATGCCACTTTCAAAAATTATTAGACTTAATCAACTATTCAGTTCACAAACATCACAGCAAAGTTTCTTCCTCTCTCAAGTCTTCATCAAGTGAGCCTAAGCTTCTTTTAACATTTAGTTGTTTAAAGGACCCTCTGAGTATAATACATGGAAAGTGTTCATTGACTTTGATGTGTGCCACATCAGAATAATGTTTCTAGGCATTATATATACAATGAAAAGATTAAAGTGCATGAGAACACAAAATGAACCAAATATATTCATCACCAGGGAGAGGTGGGGTGAATGCCTACTACCATGGAAACTGGGGCTCCTAAATGGCTTTTAGGTTATTTGATCTGTAACATTTTAAATTAGGTCAAATAGGCAATATTTCACCATTTCCATAATCAGTAGTAAATGCAGACGCCATGATATTGAAGGTTGGAAAGAAGGTGGGAGAGAATGAAGAGAGAAGGGACAAGGGAGAGGATGAATACACATGAAGCAATTCTGTGACACAATTAACCAGACCACATCGCATACATATATTGTGTACACTGGTGCGTGTGTGGGTGGAACGCTGTGTATGTACCCTGAACATGGAAGGGTGAGGTGTCTATTTTTTTCATCGCACAAATAAATTCCTCTGATGATAAATTCTACCAAACACTAACATTTCTCATTTGCAACCTACTATGCTTTGAATGTGTCCCTCAAAAAGCATGTGTTAGAAACTTAATCCCCAATTTAACAGTGTTGGGAGGTGGAGCCTAATGGGAAATATTTAAGCATGAGGACTACACCCTCAGGGAAGGAGCAGGGCCAATTATAAAGGGTCTGAGGGTGTGAGTTCAACCTCTTGCTCTCTCACCCTGTCTTTGCCCTGTGTCTAGGATGATGCAGCAAGGCCTTCATCAGATGGTAGCCTCTTGATCTTGGGCTTCCCAGTCACCAGGATCATAAGCCAAATAAACTTCTGTTCACTATAAATTACCCAGTTTGTGCTATTCTGTTAATCACAGCATGAAAAGAACTAAGACATCATCATGGTAGTCCATGCTTTACCCTGTAAATCATACATACCAACTGTTAAAATTTAGGAACCTACCTTAAAACTTGAATGAACCCTGTTGTTATAAAATATTCCCAGTGGAGTGAGTTCTGGTTTCTCTAAGAACTGCAATCCACTGGACTCACCAGTAGGTTCCTTGTGAAATAAATACCATATTCCAGCATCCTATAAATGAAAGAGCAAGACTATTAAAAAGGCTTAATTTACAAAGCTACTCTATGAAACACACTCATAAACTGTTTCAAAAGCTAGTTTAATCTTTGTAACACAAAATTTCATTGTTTTAGGTTCACATTTGACTGCAAAAAGTTGTGCACGAATCTAGCATCCTCAAAGGACTTATATCAGGCATTTCTGAAAAGAATATTTAATTTTGCTTAAAGGATTAGATTAAAGAAATAATTGGCTGATATCAAGATTTACTTTCAAAATAACTTTCCCATCATTATCTACTTTAAAACATTAGAATTAGAAACAAATAAGCCTTCCATGTGACCAGAACAGCACAGCCTTTAAGCAATGTGGTTTTGTCTGTTTACCTCCAAACCTGATCAATAGATGAGTCATGGCTATTAAACAACCATCCGCCACCATGCAGAGCTAACTGACTTCTTTCAAACAACTCCAATGCCCTTCCTGTCCCAAGGCAAATTTTTGCCAAAGGAAAAAAAAACCACCACATGCATGAATCAGGATGCTGTCTCAATCTGGACTCTGTCTGTTCAATTTCAGTATAACTGATCCTAACAAGAGCAGAACAGTTCAAAACTTTTTGACCCAAAACGAGACAAGAAAATAGAAATAAGTGTTCTTAATTGCTCTGACAATTTTTTATTTTGCAACTGAATTAAAAATCAGCCTCATGTGAAGAACAACTTCATATCATGGAACTTTGATTAAATAGGTTGTTAAAACTTAAATATACAGTGTGAAAGGATACTATTAGTTCCAATTCAGTATACATTTATTTAGTATCCACTATGTGCCATATATACAAAATTAAGAATCTAATGGGAAATACAGAAACAACTAAAAATATGTAATATATTAATTGTTAGCCTCCAGCAATACCACTGTGGTGTTGGATCCCATCAGATCTTGGTAGCTATGCAGGGTTGGGCCTGGTTAGTACTTGGATAGGAGACTGCCCAGGAACACCAGGTGCTGTAGGCTTGCAAGAAGGACCTGGCAACCCACTCCCAAAAAACAATCAGCCATTGAAAACCCTATGAATAGCAGAGAAGCAGTAACAATACTGATTCGCCGGCTGTACGTAGGGTCGCTGTGTAATCAGATACAGACTCGATGACACCCAACAACAACAAATTAATTATTAAAAAAAAATCCTTCAGAAGCATAGATGAGAGATGATATATATACACACCAAAATGAAGATAATATTTAATATATTTCCAAGATAGGCACTTACAAATGGGTCTTGATAAAATAAACTACTCTGGAAAATGTCTGCTGCCTCAACATTTCTCAAGACAATACAGACAATTCAACAGAAGACGACTGGAAGGGCTAGTGAGAAGGTTGGATACCCTACTCCTATGAGCTGAGAATAGAGGAGCCCTTCCCACTATGCAATGGAGTTTGGAGACAAGGGCACAAGAGGGTAATAGGTGATGCCTGTCAAACACTGCTATGTCAAAACAGATAAAGGAAGTTCCTGAAAAGGCAATGGAAAGGTACAATGAGGAAACAGTTTGATTCGCTCTGGGAGGAAAAAGCCTGCCAAACACTGGCCTTACTGGAGTAGTTTTTCTAGACACAAAAGAAAGAATTCACAGAATGAAACAAAGAATATGCATGAGAAGCCTTCATTAATCTCATCTGAGTCCCAGGAAGGGCATTTGGGAACCTCACCTTGTTTTCATGGACTATGTGCAATTTGCTTTCATCTTTAGTCCCTAACTTTTGGGAAGAGCTGAAAGCAAGCTTTGCTCTGCTCTGGCTGCCTTGCAGTGTAGCAAAGACCAGAAGATGGTGGCAAGCAAGGACGCATACCTGCCTAGCAGTCACCACTTTCCAATCAGAAATGCTTGGCACAAACCCACATGAACTTAACAAATATTTGAACATGAATGAATAAAAATCTGAAGTTGAATGTCCACGTCTGTGGCCAGTCAAACAAGAATCCTCAAATGACAGGGATGTTCAGATGACATTTTATGTTTTGCAGGAAAATCACAGATGAGTTCAACCATCACCCTGTGATATCCGCATTCTTCTTATCTCAAGGAAACACTCCCTTCAACTAATCTTTCCCTAGCCCTCAGCAATAATGCGAACTACTTCTTTCCTTTTTAAAATTTTAAACATTCATGAAGCACAAACATGAATATTTAGGTATTATTATTGCACTATTCATGGCCCTGAACCACAGTTTTCAGCATAGTTACAGTTTTACCAGTATAATGTCTTAAAAGATTCATTTAAACTATAAATTAATAGTTTAAACCACACTCAGTTATAAAAGCAAACTTCTCCAAGTTATCCAGGGGATGTTTCTATCATGTAAATATATTACAGTAGTGGGTTGGGGATGTAGTGCAGTGGTAGGGTGATTGCCATAAAAGATGAAAAATAAATTTCATTTCTTCTCTTAAAAATTATGCTAATAATTGTGTTGGGGGGGCATGGTTAATTCATGACACACAGCTGAGTTTTTAGCTGCTTCATCAAGGAGGTGAAATCACTAAATATACCTAATTCCTACATTTACTAGAAACATGTGCTCCTCGGCCAAAATAGCAATCATCACAGTGCTCTACAGACTGATCCAGGCATGTCCAAGCTGCAGCCCAGGATAGCTTATAATGTGGTCCCATAAAGTCCTTTAACATTATGTGTTTTATACCATTTATTTTGTGACCCCCTCTAAGCTGTATATGCCCTACTTTATGCACAGCCTCTGACAATCCCTCTTTACTTGATGTGGCGCAGGGAAGTCAAAAGGTTGGACACCCCTGGAATAATCCATTCCCATAAAGAAAAGGTAAGGCTTTCTTTGTTCATCACCACTGGAAGCTGAAATGATCATTCACTTGGCCACATAAGACTTAAATACGAGAAGTCAGAAAGCTCGTTCATAATACACTAACAGTACACTCTGGACACAACCCTAGAGATCAGCTCACCTCTTTGCCTTCATTTGCAATCTGTCTTATAGACTCATAGATACTGCCATGAAGTATTTAGAAGGGAAGAACCATCTCAAGCATCTCCTGCTCTCAATTCAGCAAGTAGTGCCAGGAAATAATGTTATGCTTAAGTTACATTGGCACACATGACATCGCACCCATATAAACCAGAACATTCGTAAATGTGAATAAAGAAAAATAAACCTGAAAACATTTTAGTTTTACTTACCTGTGAGCCTGCAGCTGCATTATTAATCAGATTGTTGTTGGGATGAGCAATCCAGAAAGTTGAAACAGCCCTGCAAGGCATTTTTGAAGGTGACTTAAACATTCCTCATGAAAAATCCTGCTCACTAAATACTGCCTACAACATCTTCCCCCAAAACCAGAGTGACCATCACATATGAGTTTCTCTTTCTGCTATTTACTTACATACAGTCTGTGGCAGGCACAGGGACATAGCTTCCAAACACTTTATCCCGCATGGTGATGCACATGGAGTTATTCCTATCTGTGGGGAGGAGAGTTCCCGGTTTGGTGAGGAATCCCAGATTGTGGAACAAAGTATTTCTCTGTTCAACACCATCTTCCAGAAAGAAACAATGACCTAGTGTGTCAAATCCAATGGTGTCTTTTATCTGCAGA
The DNA here is from genome assembly GCA_007922755.1 of Pedetes capensis. Lineage (NCBI taxonomy): Eukaryota > Metazoa > Chordata > Mammalia > Rodentia > Pedetidae > Pedetes > Pedetes capensis. The sequence goes on from VMDO01004553.1 coordinate 66,221, forward strand.
AAATCAAGTGTATAATGTCATTGGTAACAAGATTGACTGCAATTTAAGTGACAAGTACTACTCAGAGTAGCACACTCAGTCCAAATGCTAAAAGAAGTCTTTAATCTCAGTGGAAAGAGCAACATCCAATGTCAGGTTTTATTTCTCACTTAAGAGGATAGTTTGTGAACTGCCACAGAGCAGTGCATGTCTGTCATCCCAGCAACTTGGGAGCCCAAGGTAAAGGCAGAGGCAGGAGGATCACAAGTTCAAGGCCAGAGGCAGACTGCATAACTTAGTGATTCCCTACTTCAAGATAAAAAAATAAAAAAGGGACAGTGGGTGCAAGTCACTGGTAGTGCACTTGTAAAGCATGTACGAGGCCTTGGGTTCAATCCCCTAGTACCGGGGGAAAAAAAAGAAAAAAAAAAAAAAAAAAACTAGAGGATAATTTGTATTGTAACAAACAGAAAAATAGGAGGATCCTCAGTAATAGCAGCTTAGAGGAGGTGATGAAACAATTTACTTATGTAAAATTCAGAAGTCAGGAGCATTAAGGAGCTAACGTTTCAATGACAAATGGCACATGCCCATATAATGTGCCATTACTACTTACTAGCAAGCCGTTGGTCCCATGCACAGTGATACACCTTGAGAAGCTGTGATGAATAGACAGGCCATCCACAAATGTTGGGTGTCCGTACCCTCCTTTATAATCCACATCCCCGCACAGGTGAAAATGCACAGGATACTTGCCCAGGTGCTGCTGACCCATGTGTTTCAATTCCATGTAAGAAAGATGCACCGAAGTAAAATTTTTCATTATCTACAAGACAAAGTACTGAAGTCAAATATACTTTTCAGAACAGCAAAGCAGGAAAAATATATTTAAATAGAAAATATCTAAAGATAACTACAGATTAAAATATTTCCTTGGCATCCTGTTTTCCCAGATTCCCAGTTAATAATGCAGTAAATGCTTCTTTACATACATGAATGCTTCAAAGAGTGATAAAATTTGCTTCTAATTTGGAATAAAGGCAACTATAACCAAGAAAGCTGCAAAAATGATTTCTGTGTATGTGTTTTGATTTGTTCAAATATGAGTGTTCCCTGATGACTTACAACAGGGTTACATCCTGATAAAGCATTACGCTGAAAATACTGTAAGTTGAAAATGCTTTTAAATCATCTAACACACCAAATAACCTAGCTTAGCAATGCAGTGTGTTGTAGAGAATGGGTTGTTTCTCCTCATAACTGCACAGGTGAGTGGGACCTGCAGCTCGATAATGCTGCCCAGCATCTCAAGAGTGTCACACTGCACACTGCTAACCCGAGAAAAAAATCAAAATTCAAAATTTGAAGTAAGGTATCTACTGAATACATGTAACTTTTGTACCAATGTAAAGTCTAAAATTTGTTAAGTCTAATCAGGGACTATAATACTGGTCATTCCTAGTCTTATCTTATTCTTTTGGTCTATAACCTCTACCAATGTAGAGGTTGTCAAGGTTATAGTTATTTATTTCTAAATCCTCCCACAATATTTAATTAGCACATAATGTCATTTGTATAAATTCTTTTAAAAATTCCTTTATGAACCAAAGTTTGAGCCCTCCCAATATTTTTAAACTTTGGATTTTAAATCATATAACTAAAAACAAAGGAATAATGCTGATCAACATTTCCAAACTCAGTGTAACAGAACTATTGCTAACAACCACAACCTACTCAATACAGAAAGTGATGTAAAACACATGTAGCCAAAATGCAGACCAGAAGTCCAACACCTTAATATATAGAAAATACTGTCCTCCATCTGGTAAGTGCTCAATATGTTTTACAAAATAAAAATCTGCATACAAAAATTATTTTACAGAAATATATTTTGTATGTGCATACTACTACTGCTTATCCTTTAGTAACATCATGTTTTTAAAGGAACCAATAGATTCTTTCAGAAATTGCATGCATAGATACGAAGATCATTTGTGTTTTTGTCTCTGTATAATTGGGTTCTTCCTAATATATTGATTTAACTCTTCATGGAAGAATTATTAAATGGCTGAACTATAGTCAAGGTTAGCTAAGTGAAGGCATAACTTTCCCTTTCAGTTTTTTAAAACATCCTCATTATATTTAAAAGAGAAACAAAATATCTTCTTTTTAATATCCATATATATCTCATTTCACAACCTGAAAGTGTCTTCAAATATGTACTTGACACCTGAGATTTCAAAGAACATCCAATCCTTTTGCCTACCATGACATGTCCCCCAAAGGTATCATAATCGAAGAATTGGCACTGATTGTCTGCATAGCATGAGTCCTCCATTTCTCCTTGGATAACAATATTCCGGGTGAGAATTCCAACTTCAGCTCTCATGTCTACCCCATCTATGATCTCACCCATGTGCAGGTACTGAGGGGTTTCTGGTTGATGTGGGCAAGGGAAAAAGAATATCAGAACAAAGAAAATGTGAGATGCTTCAAAAAGACATTCTTCCTCATTCTATAACCTCAAGGCATTATCAATTTGTCATCTGCTCCCATTCTGTAATGCTTCAGAATAACAGAAATCCCCAGAAGCAAGGATTTTAAAGATTATCTATTCCAACCACCGAGGGCTGGGATTTAGCTCAGTTGGTAGAGCGCTGCGCTGCAGTCTCTGAGGTCCCGAGTTCAATTCCCAGCACCACAAAAATGGGAGAAGGGCCTGGCAATCCACTCCCAAGGCAATCCTGAAACTGTCTGCCATTGAAAACCCTATGAGGGTCGCTATGAGTTGGATACCGACTGGAGGGCACCTAACAACAACAACAACATTCCAACCACCCACCCAAAAACCTGAACACTCACTTCTGCTTGTCCTGCCAATTTTTAAATTGAGGCACTGACAGAGACTGTGCTCTGCCCTTTAAAAGTAGCTCAATCCTACCTTGAATAGCCCTCAAGATCTGGAATCTGCCTAATGATCCATAATCTCTATTTCTTGTCTTTGTTCTAGCCATACAGGGATGTGAAGAACCAAATCCAAGTGAGGCCTTAGAACCAAATGGCTCTCTAGATCTGGCTATCAGGGTATCACATAGCTTGTGCTAAAGTAATCTGCACTTGGACCCTACCCATATAGAAATTACTGCCTTTTCTTTCCTACTTCTTATTAAAGTATTACCATGCATCCTTTTAAATTTCTACTTTTCCTGGAAGTTCAGAAGCACTTTCATAATGCATTTTTCTCTAAGGTTCTTACATAAACTCAGGAAGGGAAAATAAAAATATATCATGGGAACTGAGCTCATAGATACTCATCTCATACACTTAATGAGAGTGGGAATTTCCAAAAAATATTAACTTCATATGGTGTCATAACTTTTGGGTTTTTCCTGCTTTTTTTTTTTCCTTTCTTTTTTCTTTTCTTTGAAGCACAGAGAAAAAATGCCAAGTTAGTCAATCATTACGTTTTTTCAAAGCAGAAAAGTTTCCCTTAAACATCAAAGCTCTGAATTTCTTATTACTCTAAATTACTAAAAAGATTGAGTAAATACTTCTTGAACAGTTATTGTGATCTGCTGCTTTATACCATTATTGTATACTCTTGAGTACCTAAGCAAGGAAAGTAGTATGAGTGAAATGCACAATGAATCCCATAAATGAAGCAACGTACAAATGGGCTTTGCATAATAGCAGGCTCAGAACAGGTACTCGGTGAATACCAGCCTTTCTACACACAGCTTTTGCAAAAATCTCTTTGTGTAATTTCTCTCCTTCAAGAAATTCAAGACTGAGCTGGGCACGGTGGTGCAGGCCTGTAATCCCAGTGGCTGGGGAGCCAGAGGCAGGAGGATCGCAAGTTCAAGACCAGAGGCAGTCTGCAAAACTTAGTGAGACCCTGTCTCAAAAAAAGTAAAAAAAAAAAAAATGAGCTGGGGTTGCAGTGGTCCAGCACTTGCAGAGCATGCAAGCTCAAGGCCCTGGGTTCAACCCCCAGTACCACAATAAATAAATAAATAAATAAATAAATAAATAAATAAATGAATGAGTGAAAAAGAAATTTAAGATTATGGTAGGAAATATCATCTAATGAAATATATATTTTGTTTCATTTTAAATATTACTAAGATCTACTTTTCTTGCCAAGCAATCAGGAATTCAAAAACCACAGCCTTTTTTTACGCCCATTAAGAAGGACTTCCATTAAACATGGGTCTAGTTTGATAGCTGGGTTTACTATTAAGGGAAAATTAATAAGAAATTGAAAAGGTCTTGGAAAATCAATTCATTTAGTCCACATTTTTAAAAACAAATAAACTGAGGCCCAGAAACACTGATTTGCCTGCCCTGTATCATTAACAGCAAGAATACTGCTCAATGACATCTAACATCCTCTGGAATCCAGTGTTCATTGCACTCCACTGCTGAGAATTTTAATATTGATGGTGGTGGTAGTGGTGATGACGAGAAGAACAAAAGATTCCAGGAATCAAATCCCAAGAAAAGAGTGTGTTTCCCAAGAAGTATTCTGAGCACTTTGATACCTTTGACTTTAACCTGATAACGGCTACACTCAGGACAGGGGAGAAGAGTGAACTCCTCAGCTTGGTACATAGAATAGTCAGTACTTGCAACCACAATTTGATCTCCAGGTTTCCAGCTACTAACATCATCCAGCAGGTGAAGCTTTACTCCATCCACAATCTCCACCCGGAAACCTGAAAGAGAAATGCCTAAACCAAAAAAAAAAAAAAAAAAAAAAACCAAAAAGGTGACAAATTAACAGGATTTTCTTTTTCTCAAATCAGCCATCTCCCCAATTCGCAAATCAGAAATTAAACACAAACAACTAAATTTTTACTAATGCTAACCATGTGCCAGTTACTCTGCAGAGAAAAATGTGAAAATATGAGTCCCAGCCCTTAAGGAAAGAGAGCTCCATGCTCCATCATATAAGATGTCACTTCAGCGAATTATTCCTTTATAATTTTGAAGACTCTCAATTCCCAAATCATTTGCTATATATTGGCTCAGTGATAAGACTGTAATAGTGCCCCCAAATGATCTTTATATGGAATAAGAACATATCACATTTGAATGGAAGTGGCCAAGCACAGTATTGTTGTTGTTGTTAGGTACCAGCTGAGTCTTGTCTTTTGAGTTGTATACAACTCATAGCGACCTTCATAGGGTTTTCAATGGCTGATTGTTTCGGGATTGCTACATCCTTCTCCCATTTTTGCAGTGCTGGGAACTGAACCTGGGACCTCGACCTCGGAGATTGCATAGCAGTGCTCTACCAAATCTACCAACTGAGCTAAATCCCAGCCCCAAGCACAGTATAGGTCTCTAAGAAACATCCAATGCTTCAATTTCATCCAAACACAGGAGAAGAGATAGGACATTAGTGTACAGACAATCTCATTATCTGGACTGAAAGTGTGCCTCAAAGGAGTCCTCATTTCTATGACTCTGCTCATGATTTATTCCTTCTTTTCTTTAAGCTTATAAACCATGGAACTATATTTATCACAGTTCTGGAGAATGGAAAGTCCAAGGTCAAGACACCTAGAGTCAGTGTCTGGTAAAGGCTTGCCTTCTCGTAGATCACTTCTCTTTCTTAGTCCATGCACAGTAGAAGGGCAAACACATGCTATATTCTTTACCTAGAATGTCATTCCTTTCTTGTTTACCAACCAAGATACTGTCCACCTTTTTATAAACTTTAGGTGAGTCTTTAAAGACTCTCAATCATTCTTGCTGAGGTAACCTTTCCTTCCAGTCTTCTCAGGCAATCTCTCTGATTCATACTTCCCCCACGGGAGACTAGCTCATCTCCTTGCAAGATGCATCACTGATGGCAGCGAAGTACAGCCACATAAGTATTCATTATATTATCTTCTTCACAGTGCAGATCCACAGATGTCTGCTGAATGGACGATTATGGCCAATTTGATCTGCAATGTGGCCTGAGGTCCTGTCCAACTCAACTCCTTCCCTGGGATGAGGTAAATTATGCAACCTAGTAATGAATGACTGATCTGTCCTAGTATCTCCTCTGTAATTCAAAGCGGTTCCCTAATTAAGCAGATAAGAACTGAAAAGTTAACCCAACTTCTCTAAAACTTATACTTCTTTTACATGTGATGCAGTATAGAAGCATTTCCTGCTTCTAAAACATCCATGATATAACCTGTCATTAGCCAAAAGCTAATCTCATGAAAATGTGTATGGAACAGAGGGCAGCTACTTCATAACATCAATGGAGAAAGAAAAACTCCATTTCAAAGATACCTGCTTAATAAATATCTGTACTTCCCTATCATCATTTTAATTAACAACATACTACTCTGGGGCTACGTTAAGATGCTGAACTGTATGGGGCAGTATGAGTCGAAAAGAACACATTTACTTAAGTTAGAAGAATCAAAAGGAAGGAAATTCAAGCAAGGAATCAGAAATTATATAGACAGTCTTACAGTCTTGAACCAATGGTCCAGATAAAACCTAACCTGGGCAAGTATGAGACTCTGTTCTTCTAGACTTTGATCTGCCTTGTTTTTGTATTTCTGTGAAGCCCCCATGCACCAAAATAATAATAATAATAATAATAATAATAATAATAATAATAAAGCCTTGTGTGCTTTTTGATATGTTTCTTGCATCCAGATACTAAAGCCTACAATGGCTTTTATCCAAATAGTAATATAAATAATAACTCTAACAATCATAATAATTGCTAACAGCTGTTAGGACTTCACATGCCTAATAATCTTTCATCCAAACAGGTAAAGAAACCAAAGGTTCAGAAGTTTGCATAATAGCTAAGAAATAATAGAGCCCAGAACTGAATGCTAATCTAATTCCAGAACCCAACTGTTAAAGTTTATATTATATATATAATATGTAAAATATAAAAAAAATATTTTTACAACTATTTTATAATATCTATTAAATACATAGAAATAAACAGCTTAAGAATAAAGATAACCAAAAACCTCATGGAAGCAATAATCATTACCCAAAATTTCAGATTTTACCAAAAAGAAAAAAAAAATTCCCTAAAAAAGGGCAATTAGGAAACATCCATTATTCCCTATAAAATTTCAATACTTTTATAAAAAGATGACCACCACACAAATAACTTTTGATTTGAAGATCATTAGAATTTATTTCTGCTTTAAAAGTCAGAAGGTTAGGTGGGAAAGATTATACTATTTAATAACTCCTCACCTTTTTCTAGCTTTAGAAAAAAATCTTGTCTAACATTATCTCCTATTAGCACTGCTGCACTGGAAATTTAAAAGGAAGTAAGTTCAGTCTCCTGCTTCCTGGAGAGAATTTCCACCTCTTCCAGAAAGTAAGAGTCACTGAGAATATTGGACACAAACAACAGACTGTGATAGATAGCAAGAATGTTCCCTCTTCCAGAAATGAGCACTCAGCATAATATGGAAATAAAGACATTTCCTACAAAGGAAAAGTCCACTCAGGGTCTGGTAGGAATCACTTCCCTGTCTGGAACCTCACTGGAGGCAGGACCTCGAAACACTTACAGGAACAAATTCTTACTCAGAAATGCTCCTCCTCACTCACTTATGCTTTTTGCCAGAGACAACCATGGTATAGAAGAAAGCAATAATCCTGAGGGTAGATAGCTGGGGCTTAATTCCAGCTTCTCCATCCATCACCGATACTATTTCCTCACCTAAACCCAGGTTGCCTGGAGGCAACACGTGAAAGTTCCTGTCACATAATTGTTGTTGTTGCTGTTAGGTGACACTGAGTCAGCATCTGACTCACAGCAACCCTATGTAAAACAAGCTAAACACTATTGTCAGTGCTTCTCTGCTATTCATAGGGTTTTCAATGGCGGATTGATTTTGGGGAGTGGGTTGCTGGGTCCTTCTCCCAAGCCTACACCACCCGGTGTTCCCAGGCTATCTCCCATCCAAGTACTAACCAGGCCCAACCCTGCTTAGCTTCTGAGATCTGAGAGGATCAGATGCCACAATGCTACGGCTGCAGGCCTCACATAATCTAGGGACTGCATTTACCTGTTTGCTTTAAAGCAAAAGACTTTCTTTAATCATAATTATACAAAATATACCATTATAACCCAAGTCATGTCTGTATCATCATTAATATGTATAGAGTGTTTATGCTAAAAATGTCACATTCTTCACATGTGATATTCCCAGCAGCCCTATGTGGTAGTTTTGATCATATGCTCACTTTTCAGATGAGGATACTGAGGTTTAGGGAACTAAAGTCACATGTCCATAATGATACAAGGAGTGAAAGAGCTGGGATGGGCTCCCAGGCATTCTGTGCACAGAGTCCACATTAGTACACACCTTGATACTCTGCTGCTCGCAACAGAGGTATAACCCGAGGCTGAAATAAAGCTTTCTGAGTAATTACACATGTAATAACGGCCTCTTAATTTTACTTATTTCACATAATTTTGGCATTATTTATGGTTAAAAAAGAAAGGTGGTGGGCAAGTACCGACAAGCATCTGCAAATCCAATGCTGGAGCAAAAAAAAAAGGCAGCAAGATAAGTGAACAAATGCTATAATGAACATCCTTTAAAGAAAAAGAAACTCACATGCTCCCCTAAACACTCAGTGCTAGACATCATTTGAACAACTTATAGTCCCAGAAAAAGGATTACAATAAAAAAAATTATGTTGAAGAAAATTTAAAGACATAAGATACCTGTTTTAGGAGAAACAGTCAAAACAAAATGGGAGAGGGGAAGAATACACATACAATTAAACCACCCTAGAATAAACATCTATGAATAATAGGGTTAATGATTCATTTTTACTTTATGCTTCTCTGTATTTTTCATTTGCCCATATGATAAATGGAATAATTGGACCATTAAGGAAAAGAAAAGTCCTAAGTAAATGAGAAGTTTATTTCCATAGCATGTGTCCAAAGGTGATATCTGCTGGAATATCTACATAAGATTTTTAAAAATTTTTACAAAATCATGTCCACCATCATAGCACATAACCAAAGACTGCTCACCTACCTGTTCAGTTTGGTTCAATTGGAATCAAACCCAGGAAGCAAACTCATTTTTACTACTTAATCATGCTCTATGACTCAGGAATGAAGAACAAAGTCCAAGTGGGGGAGCCCAAACTACAACAGATCATTATCTAGTCCAGAAGGAATTCTTGAGTCCAAGAGGTTTAAGTACAGTAGGGAAACCAGTTTCAAGTTCAATTTATAGAGAAATCCAACCAGACAGACTGGCATTTGGATACAAATACTACTTTGAAAAACTTGTCACAATATTTACCAACGTATTACAAGAATATAAACTGCACTTGCCTACCTTCAATCCATTCACTATAAGCTGTCACAGAGAACTTCTGACCATCCACAGTATAAAACTCTCTTTGGGCAAGAGCCTTCCCACCACTACTGTGGTTTTCATAGTTCTTCACAGATTCATTGCAAGAAGTGCTTCCACCATCAATGACACCAACTAAAGCCCAAGCTTGCCTAGAAGGAGAAAGAGCATGCACATGTGGTTACTTGTCATGGTAATAACCCAAATCTCTGATCAAGACATGATGGCAGGTTATTGTTTAATACTTGTATTTCAATTTTTCAGAACCCTAATCCTCTTTTTCCATAAAATTGCAATTCTAAACTTTTATTGCACTAACCGATACCACAGAAGCAAACATACCTGATTTTCAAAATGTTTGTCCAACTCTGTAATAGATGAAACAGAAATGACTGACTTCAATTAATCATGGACTTCCTTCCTTGGCACACACCCATCTCACTCACATATCATTCTAGCAGCAAATCCACTTATTGTTGCTCTAAAAATGATTGTCATCTGCTTTTTAAAAATTGATCTTTATTTATTTTTTTAAAGATTTTTGAGATAAGGTCTTGCTACATAGCCCAAACTGGTCTGGAACTTGAGATCTTCCTGCATCAGCCTCCCAAATGCTGGGATTACCGACATACACCACCACATCCAACTTTTTCTTTCTTTTGTTTTTGTTCAGTTGGGGCTTTTTGTTTGTTTGGTTTTTGTTTTGGGTTTTTTTGTTTTCTGTTTTTTTTGTGTTTTTTTTTTGGTAGTCCAGAGTATCAACTCAGAGTTTTCTATGCATTCTACCATTGAGCTAGCCTCCATAGCATTAGTTCTTAAATTCTCCAGGCTAAAGTGTTTCTTTGCTATCCATAGGGTTTTCAATGGCTAGTTGTTTTGGGAGTGGCTCGCCAGGTCCTACTCCCTAGTCTGTCTTAGTCTGGAAGCTCAGCTGAAAACCTGTCCACCATGGGTAACCCTGCTCATGTCTGAGGTTACATTGGCTGAGCTCTCAGCCTCATCGCAACATGCAAGCCCCCATGGCAACTGACAGACGTGTGGGGGCTCTGATGGTAAAATAATTAATACAAGGATGCATATATAGCATAAGAAAAAGAG